>CM060609.1:44958495-45013495 GCA_030578255.1 Tiaroga cobitis | reverse complement strand
AGCTCCCAAAACAAGTGCATTCGACTCCCCGCCCTCTAATTAGTATATGGGCGGAGTTTCAGCTCTCTAGGTGCAAAAATAAGGGGGGTGCACTTCCATATCTCGGCGCCTGGTGGCGCTAGAGGTCCCAAACCAGGTGCAATCGACGCCCCGCCCCCCAATTAGTATATGGGCGGAGTTTCAGCTCTCTAGGACCTATAGAACTCGAGATATAGGGAAATCAAATTCAGGGGGTGCACTTCAGGGGGGTGCACTTTTCGTTTTTATCCCTATAACCTAACCCTAACCCTAACCCTAACCCTAACCCTAACCCTAACCCTAACCCTAACCCTAACCCTAACCCTAACCCTAACCCTAACCCTAACCCTAACCCTAACCCTAAACAAAAGTCCCACCTAAAAAAAACACAAGTCCCACCTCCAAAAACAACAAGTCCCACCTCCTAAAAACACAAGTCCCACCTTCTAAAAACACAAGTCCCACCTCCTAAAAACACAAGTCCCACCTTCTAAAAACACAAGTACCACCTCCTAAAAACACAAGTCCCACCTCCTAATAACACAAGTCCCACCAACCAAATAAAACACAAGTCCCACCTCCTAAAAACACAAGTCCCACCTCCTAATAACACAAGTCCCACCAACCAAATAAAACACAAGTCCCACCTACAAAAAACACAAGTCCCACCTCCTAAAAACACAAGTCCCACCTTCTAAAAACACAAGTCCCACCTCCTAAAAACACAAGTCCCACCTCCTAAAAACACAAGTCCCACCTCCTAAAAACACAAGTCCCACCTCCTAAAAACACAAGTCCCACCTCCTAAAAACAAAAGTCCCACCTAAAAAAACACAAGTCCCACCTCCAAAAAAAACAAGTCCCACCTCCTAAAAACACAAGTCCAACCTCCTAAAAACACAAGTCCCACCTCCTAAAAACACAAGTCCCACCTCCTAAAAACAAAAGTCCCACCTAAAAAAAACACAAGTCCCACCTCCAAAAACAACAGGTGCAGTACCATATCTCAGCGCCCGGTGGCGCTAGAGCTCCCAAAACAAGTGCATTCGACTCCCCGCCCTCTAATTAGTATATGGGCGGAGTTTCAGCTCTCTAGGTGCAAAAATAAGGGGGGGTGCACTTCCATATCTCGGCGCCTGGTGGCGCTAGAGCTCCCAAAACAAGTGCATTCGACTCCCCGCCCTCTAATTAGTATATGGGCGGAGTTTCAGCTCTCTAGGTGCAAAAATAAGGGGGGTGCACTTCCATATCTCGGCGCCTGGTGGCGCTAGAGGTCCCAAACCAGGTGCAATCGACGCCCCGCCCCCCAATTAGTATATGGGCGGAGTTTCAGCTCTCTAGGACCTATAGAACTCGAGATATAGGGAAATCAAATTCAGGGGGTGCACTTCAGGGGGGTGCACTTTTCGTTTTTATCCCTATAACCTAACCCTAACCCTAACCCTAACCTAACCCTAACCCTAACCCTAACCCTAACCCTAACCCTAACCCTAACCCTAACCCTAACCCTAACCCTAACCCTAACTCTACCCCTGGGACTCTACCCCTGGGACTCTACCCCTGGGACTCTACCCCTGGGACTCTACCCCTGGGACTCTACCCCTGGGACTCTACCCCTGGGACTCTACCCCTGGGACTCTACCCCTGGGACTCTACCCCTGGGACTCTACCCCTGGGACTCTACCCCTGGGACTCTACCCCTGGGACTCTACCCCTGGGACTCTACCCCTGGGACTCTACCCCTGGGACTCTACCCCTGGGACTCTACCCCTGGGACTCTACCCCTGGGACTCTACCCCTTCCAAAATACAAAAAAAAACTTCCAATTAAAAAATACAAAATGACCAAATTTAATTATTTTTCTCAAAACAAAAATACATTACAAGTCAATCAACAACATTAATATCTATACAAAAGTGTTTAAAAAAATAGCATGACGTTACAAGTACACTTAAACAGGAATACAAAACTGTACAAAGTCAAAGCACCAAAAAGTTAAAAGTGGTATAATAAAGAGGCAAAAGTGGATGAGTGGAAGCTCAACTACATGGAGCTGGAGGCAACGAGGGTGGTGACAGAGGGAACCACCATGGAGGAGATAATGGAGGAAACAGTGAGGGAGAAGATGGCAGGAAGCCCCAAAAGGATCAACAGGATGTAGGGCCACGGCACAGTTGATAAATTGATTGGTGGATCTTTGGTGAATGGGTGATAACTGACCAAGGTGAAGCCAGAGGGGCGAGGGAGCCCTATACAGCTTGAGGGATGAAGGGTCATGGTGGAGCTGATAGGTTGACAGAGTGAGGTTAACAAAGACAGAGGATCAACCCTAGGCGGAGCTGGTAAACTGGAAGCATAAGGCGTGGGCCAATGAAGGATGAGCCAAAGGACTGAAAGGAGTCAGCGGATATAGACCCTATTAACTAGATGACATGGTAGAGGAGATGTGCGAAGGACATCAGACTGGACTGTATAAACAGCTGGAGGGACTGGTCGACACAGGATAATGGGAACACAAAATAAACCAAAACCTGACAAAGTACTTTAAAGTCATTTTGAAAATTTAAATAAAAGGGTTAGGACTTACAAAATTACACAAAGTGGCATATGGGCACAAACAAAATCATTAAAGGGTGGTAACAAAAAGGTTAACAAAGGCTATAAAAAAACAGAACATGGAAAACAGAAATATGGACCATAACCCAAATACAAAAGGAATTTTAAATGAAAACAAAGTGTAACAAAGTACAAGACAAATAAAGTTTACAACTTCCATACAAAGCTTGACAATATAAGAAGGGGCAAACAATGGGATAAAATACAGATAGTGCAACAAACAAGTGAAAGTATATAATGAAAAAAGACAAATGCCATTAAAAAAACATTAAAAAGCTAAGATAAAAATAAAGACCTAAATATACCATATGCAAAGACACAGACAAAAAGGATCATAAATAGAAAAGTTGAATAAATGTTTTTTTAAAGAGGGACAAAGACAAACTTCATCTTAAATGGAACAAGAGGCGAAGCCATACATACAAATGCTAATTAGTACAATATAAATAAAACACTTAAGAAAAAAAAACTGTCTTTGTGAGTGGGAGGCACACCTATATATTTGAGCTTAGCTACTTTAATATGCATCTGTAGTTGATGGACTGTTGGGGGGGAGGGGTTGAAAGTCAACCTTGGACAAGTTGGAAAAAGAAACAAATACAAAAAGGCCATTGTGACAATAGACAGACAAACAAGTCTTGAATTGGATACATGAGGTGAAGTAAAGGCATAATTACAAAAGCAGCAATTTCAGGACTATGGTGTTGTACAAAGCAAATTACTTATACAGCTTTATAAAGTATAAATTAAAAAAAGGCATTAATGCAGTGAAGATTAGAAATGTCAGCTTTGTAGCCTGTTTCACTAGATCTTTACAGTCACTTTTTGCAAAACAATTCAATAAATGTAACTTCTGTTTTTAAAAACCCTTTTGTAGATGTAAATGGTACACTCCAAGACAATACGGTTTTAGACACTTTTCTGACATCTATCAGTCGCAACAGCAATTAAACATATGAGACAAGTACATAAATAGGCCTTTATGATAGCAAATTGGTACTAGACCCTTCACAACATCAGTAAAAAACACTCGGATTAAAACAGCACCTCTACTAGAACCACCATGAAAAACACCCCATTAAGACACAGGAAGGGCAGTGATACAGACTAAAATATTACGTTTTAGGGACATTAAAAACTTTAAACAATTTAAGCAAATGTCATGTTTATCAGAGTAGTATCACGGAATGTGAAAGAGTTAAAAACAAGGTAAGAAGTCTTACATTGACAAACGTAGTATAAAACAAACAAAAGCACTAAAGTGTTGACATTTTATTATGCAAATAAACTTGCTGTTTTTCATAGCTTTTCATTTAAATATTGTTTGGAGCACAAAATTGTCAGGATATGGAAGTGACAGGAAATCTTTAACAATAAAAAAGGTGTTTTTTTATTTGATTACTCGAAGGTATAAGTGAAAAAAACAAATCAATTGTCACAAACAAAAGTTGCAGCCCAAAGTGCAAAATAATGGAATTCTATAAAAGTCAGTCAAACTGAGAACAGTATTGCATGAAACATCACACATGACAGACAAATAAAACATATATGCACATTGATATACCACTTTAATACAAATTGTATAAAAAAAAATTAAACAATTTCTATGCCACATTCAAACATTTAAGTTAATTAACACACACACACATCTAAATTACTACGCTGTTTAGTTTTAAATAAAAAGAACGCATGCTAACCTGTTGGTACACACAGAATAGTCTCCTTAGAAATGCAATTCAAATTCAACTCTGAATGAATTCTGAAGAGTTATTGAATGAAAAATACAAGCTTTTTGTGGAATGTAGTTGATGTTACTCACTCATTTCCAGAGACAATGAAGCGTCTGAAAAGCGATTGTGTTAATCCTCAGATTCACAGATCATTGGAGTAGAAGACCAGCCTCGTGTTCACTCAGAACGTGGCAGTATATCCACCACTGATGAAGACTAAAGAAATGGAAAAATTTGCATAAACAAATATGCCAAAACTGAACAGTTATATCTTTAGTTTCTCTTAAATCCAGCTGTTCACATCCCTGTTACAAACGGCACAGTCTCTGCTCCAGTTTAGCTGGCAAATAAATCCTAAATGTTACTACATACAAACACAATATGAAGTGTCTATACTTATATTAAAAATACAATGTTGGAAAATGTTCAATAAATAAAAATAAAAAATAAATATAGAAATATACAACCAGAAAGTGTACATTTCTACAATAAGAATTAAGAACAAGTAAAAACAAATAACATTAAAAGGATTTCCCACTACCATTCCATCTAACCCTCTGCAGATTCCTCACTCTCCAACTTCAATCACAGACTGGCTATACTTTGCAAGTTCAGTTTGTGGGCATTTATACTCATGGGCACAACCACTGACAGGAATGCAAGTAATCAGGAATTAAATTCACCAAACAACCAAATCTTAATATGATAAGCTTTCTGTACATGCACTAATTTACAAATTATGTACAGCCATGTATATATTTCTTCATTGAAAAACTGTTCAATTTTAAAACAAACATTCCCCTTCATCTTATACACTTGGTTTCTCCCACCTCCCATGATGCACCACAAGAAAAGATATAAAAGTTAGTTCCATAAGCTGTTCTGGTTTTTCAAATGGTTCTATCAAGCTGTTGCATCGGGCAGCTTTTCTGCTTGTTTGGGCTGATTTTTATTGAATTGTGAAAAGTAAAGAAAAAACCTGTAACAAAACTCATCTGATGAACAAAGATTTACTATAATTTTTTAATTGAAATTTGAAAAGATCCATGACCTGCTTAATGTAAAAAGGTTGGTAATATTTATATCTAATGGTTTTTATCTGTTTTTCATTCAGTCAGGCTACTGCATGCTACTGCATGCTACTTTCATTCAGTCAGGCTACTGTGATGATGCACACGTTTACCTGAGTCTCCAGATCTGCTCTTCTGCCATGTCTTTTCTCTGTCAGGATTCATATGAAACGTGGGTTGGAACTTTCTTTTAATGCATATCTTTGGTAAAGGGATGTTTAGCCATGTTTCAGGCTAAGTCCACAATGTGTTGTGGATAAAATATAACAGAAAGCATTGAATATATCTTGTTGATCAGCTGAGATTTTGATTATTAATCATTCAACCTCTTTCTATTCCCAGGGACCTGATATATAAATGTTGTATACGCACAAAAAAGGCATTGAAATGGGAATACACAATTTTTCACGCACATATTCGGATTTATAAAAAATAACCCAGGCGTAAATATGTGTGCATCATACGGACACTCTAGACCGTGTGTACGCACTCCTTTACTGGAGTGAGCGAAGTAATGAAGTAAACAGAATAATTTAAACTCTGGCATATTTAATCTAAAAGTGTTTATCAGATGTAAAACACTCTCATTAATGGAGTTAAAGGGTCATTCCACCTCTGGAAAGATGAATGTGTATTTAAAATGGGTAATTTATGTAGAAGAAATGTGAAATTATTTTTGAATTTTCTAGACTTTCTAGACTGAGAAAAGCCAGAAAATGTATTTTTGGCTTATGTGGATGAAAGACAACAACTCCAAGAATGCACTTGCTTCGCTGCCCTAGGAGGCCACGCCTACCGGTAACAGCGCAGTAGTTCAACAAGTCTAGGCTAGTCTAGTGAGTCTCCGTGATGAGTCTGCCCGAAAATGTGTTTCGAGATCGCCCAAAATGTACGGGATTCGGCTATTGCGTTCTACAGTCGCCATTCATCATGTTTACTGTGGCGAGCAGGAGGATTGAGGGCCGTGTGGAGACCTCGTATCTCTCACGGCGGAGCGGGAATTTTCTTAGCAATGTTAAAAGGCACATCAGCCGATCACTTTTTTAGCGTTCATGTAAATACTACATTCAGATTCACCAATCAGAATGAATTCAGTTAGATTGAAACAAAAGCTGTACATGTAAACAATGCATGGCGACTGCAGAAAGCAAAAGCTGAATCCCGGACACCGACGGCCGGACATGTCCGGGAAAAAGAGGACGGTAACCCCTAAAGTTACTACTCGGCTTTCTCCACAGAACAAGAGCCTGCTAGCTTAGCTTCCAAAAAAGATGGCTGACACTATGTGTAATGCCAATCCTCCATAATGCATCCGTCTGCATATTCAGTACCTTCGTCCATATTTTCAAAAAGTTTCTGCCGCTGAAATCAAACGCACTGGCACTGATCTGTGATAGGTCTCTTAGCGCATTAGGTCCAACCCCCTATGGGCGGGTTTGAAAGGGTGGGGACTAGCATGGAGACTAGTGCTTGTAGTCTTTACAGAAATCCCCCCCTCTTACACTTCCTCCTACAATGACGCAAAAATCGTCATTTTACGTCATTGTAGGAGGAAGTGTAAGAGGGTAAATAGCAGATTTCTCTCGTCTCGGGGGAAATGAGAGAGTGTTGCATGACCATTCAATAGTTTAACTGGGTTTCTAACAATGGAAAGCTTAATGCAAATGGGTGGAGTGTCCCTTTAAGGACTGACATTTCATGAAATCATTATCCAAAAGTAAAAATATATATATATATTAATTTAAATAGAAAAATTTGTAGTGCATGTGCTGCTCTTGAACACTTTTCCTGTGGCATGTTGTGTTTTAATGTTTTCACCACAGCGAGGAGAGTTGGCGCATGATAATTCCACAGAAATCTGTTACAGATCAGCCAGCCAATCACAGCGCCGTCACCTGAGTACTAATCACACACACCTGTACCTCATCATCACTATCATCACCAGCACTATAAGGACACACTCTTCACCTCAGTTCACCGTCTCATTTATTCGTAAAGGACTATTTACCTTGATATTGCAAGCCTCCATTATCGGCATCATCTTGTCTCTCCTGAGTGTCTCCTTTCCTGTAAGGATAACTATTCCAATCATCACCTGCACACCACTCTCCAAAGTATAATTGTTCATATCACTTACCTGCGTCCTGTCTCCACTCTGTGTTGTCAAATAAACTCCTGTTATAGCTTCACTAATCATCTCTTGAGTCTGCTTCCGTAACAAACTAATGCTCTGAAAGAATCAGTTCATGTGAATAATGCATGAATGATGCGCACTTTACTCGGTCTGAGCAAAGGGTTAGCAACATAGACCGTATAATGACAGACACTGAAGCACTCGCGCAGTGATCCAACAGTAGAGTTGGGGTACTCGAACTCAGACCCGAGTCAATTCAATTTTGAATGCACTCGGACTTGTCACGCACTCGGGTGAATTTGTACTCGGAAAATTTGTCCAAGTCCGTGTCAAGTCCAAGTACAGTCGAGTCCGGGCACTGGAGGACATAATATATTAACATTTACATTTTAGCCATAAGTTTACATGCATCTTGCAGAACCTACAAAATGTTATTTTTATTTATTTTTTAATAAGAAGGATCATAAAAACATTGTTTTTATTTAGTACTGCCCTGAAAAAGACAAATTACATACGCTTGGTTTTTAATATTGTGTGTCATTACCTGGATGATCCACAACTCTGCTTTTGTAATCACAAACATACACAACTGGGGGATTCATACACAACTGAGGGACTCACTCAGAACTGAGGGACTCACACACAACTGAGGGACTCATACACAACTGAGGGACTCAATCACAACTGAGGGACTCGCACACAACTGAGGGACTCAAACACAACTGAGGAACTCAATCACAACTGAGGGACTCGATCACAACTGAGGGACTCAATCACAACTGAGGGACTCACACACAACTGAGGGACTCAAACCCAACTGAGGGACTCAATCACAACTGAGGGACTTGCACACAACTGAGGGAATCGTACACAACTGAGGGACTCGCACACAACTGAGGGACTCGTACACTACTGAGGGACTCGTACACAACTGAGGGACTCTTACACAACTGAGGGACTCGTACACAACTGAGGGACTTCCACACAACTGAGGGACTCGTACACAACTGAGGGACTCGTACACAACTGAGGGACTCGTACACAACTGAGGGACTCATACACAACTGAGGGACTCATTCACAACTGAGGGACTCATACACAACTGAGGGACTCGCACACAACTGAGGGACTCATACACCACTGAGGGACTCACTCACAACTGAGGGACTCACACACAACTGAGGGACTCATACACAACTGAGGGACTCATACACAACTGAGGGACTCAATCACAACTGAGGGACTCATACACAACTGAGGGACTCATACACAACTGAGGGACTCAATCACAACTGAGGGACTCATACACAACTGAGGGACTCATTCACAACTGAGGGACTCATACACAACTGAGGGACTCACACACAACTGAGGGCCTCATGCACAACTGAGGGACTCACAACTGAGGGACTCATACACAACTGAGGGACTCATACACAACTGAGGGACTCAATCACAACTTAGGGACTCATACACAACTGAGGGACTCATACACAACTGAGGGACTCATACACAACTGAGGGACTCAATCGCAACTGAGGGACTCATACACAACTGAGGGACTCACTCACAACTGAGGGACTCACACACAACTGAGGGACTCAATCACAACTGAGGGACTTGCACACAACTGAGGGAATCGTACACAACTGAGGGACTCACACAACTGAGGGACTCGTACACAACTGAGGGACTCGTACACAACTGAGGGACTCGTACACAACTGAGGGACTCGTACACAACTGAGGGACTTCCACACAACTGAGGGAATCGTACACAACTGAGGGACTCGTACACAACTGAGGGACTCGTACACAACTGAGGGACTCTTACACAACTGAGGGACTCTTACACAACTGAGGGACTCGCACACAACTGAGGGACTCACACACAACTGAGGGACTCGTACACAACTGAGGGACTCGTACACAAATGAGTGACTCGTACACAACTGAGGGACTCACTCACAACTGAGGGACTCATACACAACTGAGGGACTCATACACAACTGAGGGACTCGTACACAACTGAGGGACTCTTACACAACTGAGGGACTCCTACACAACTGAGGGACTCACTCACAACTGAGGGACTCACACACAACTGAGGGACTCGCACACAACTGAGGGACTCGTACACAACTGAGGGACTCGTACACAACTGAGGGACTCGTACACAACTGAGGGACTCGTACACAACTGAGGGACTTCCACACAACTGAGGGAATCATACACAACTGAGGGAATCGTACACAACTGAGGAACTTGTACACAACTGAGGGACTCATACACAACTGAGGGACTTGCACACAACTGAGGGACTCGTACACAACTGAGGGACTCGTACACAACTGAGGGATTCACTTACAACTGAGGGACTCACTCACAACTGAGGGACTCACAGACAACTGAGGGACTTGCACACAACTGAGGGACTCGCGCACAACTGAGGGACTCGTACAAAACTGAGGGACTCGTACACAACTGAGGGACTCATACACAACTGAGGGACTCACTCACAACTGAGGGACTCACACACAACTGAGGGACTTGCACACAACTGAGGGACTCATACACAACTGAGGGACTCAGTCACAACTGAGGGACTCAGTCACAACTGAGGGACTCACACACAACTGAGGGACTTGCACACAACTGAGGGACTCGTACACAACTGAGGGACTCGTACACAACTGAGGGACTCATACACAACAACTACAAACGCTCCAAACATTCAGTGATGCTCAAGAAAGAAACTTTTTGACACGATGATTGGTGTAAATTGTTCTTATTTTGTTTAAAAATGTATTAATTCATTTAGTACTGCCCTTCAGAAGCTAAATAAGATTTTAACATGTAAAAGTAGGGCTGTTTTCGACTAAGGATTTTCATAGTCGAATCTGATTCGTTAGATTTTGCCGTAGTTGACTGATAGCCGAACTTTTTTTTTTTTTTTTTTAGATAGCAGCTAAACGTTCGGTTGATTAACTGTTCGTCTGTTATAGGACAACTCGCCCTACGTTTATTTAAAATGAACAGCAGACAACTAGAAGTGAATGTGCTTTCCATTAAATGAATCCTTAAAAAAAAAAAAACGTTGCAATGAACGTGCTTTGTTTTAAATAAATCACACACAGTAAACAAAACCTTAACCTTAACAAAAAAACTTTGCAATGAAATTTGCAATTTAGACGGCACGCAAACTGCGTGCCAGTGCGGTGAGACGTACATGCTCGAGCAGATTCGGCTTGAAATCGTTCATCCTCGGATGCGGCATCGCGCGCGCTGTTGCAAAAAAAGCTGCGCACACAGCCAAGCGAAATGGGATCTTGCCGGTCTTGCACACCCAACGCGTCATTTTTTGCCGTGCGCACCTTCGTGCTCGTGCGGACGCGTCGAGTATAAACAAGGCTTTACTCCGTGTCAGTGCGCGCTCTGATCGGTAAAGGTGCACAGACCTCTCCCGAATCATCTCCAGCAGTAGCAGCCTCCGAACCACCACTAACTCCGCCTCCGTTTCCCTCGTAAGCTGATATTAGTATTTAAACATTCTCTATGCTCTGTCTTGTTTGTTTGCGCATTGTCATTGTCCTCTTTGCTCCGCAATATATTTTTCACTGTGTGAGAACATGATGTGTGGACTGGAGTGAGAGCGGAATGGCTTTTCGGACGTAGCAACAGTAACTAAGAGGAGGGGGGGTCTTTGTGAAAGGTCAATTTCAAATCATTTGAATCTTTGTGGACTCGGCCGGACTCGACTCGGACTCGATTGGTAAGGACTTGGACTCGACTCGGACTCGACAAAGGTGGACTCGGACCATACACTATCCAACAGTCCATTGGCCGGTTTGAATAAGTCTGACAACACAGTACTGTACAAACTCTGATGAACACAGGTGATGTGTCCTGCACAGATAGACAGTAGGAAACGGTAAGATATGCATGTTTTATTTTTTAAATGTTTTGTCAATGACGCGCTGAGTCTTACAATTATTTACACTGCAAAAATTAAGGCCTATCTGTTTCCATTAAAAATATATAAACATCCTAAAATATATGTTTACCTTATGGGCAAAATTGCATAAATTTGTTTAAAGTAATTAAATAAATGCAATGAAATACTAACTAAATAGTATTTTGGCCGGTGGAAAAGATTAATATTACCTCTTATCTGAAAACTTTCTCTGAAATGTTATACAATTTTGATTTATTTATTCTAAAAGATGGCAAGTATACTGAAAGATATTTAGCAATGTAATGTGACGGCACATTGTCCGTATCTCATATGCTTAACCATACACACCTACACTACAGCCTGATCCACACAACTGCTGCTTAAGCACACACACACACACACACTCACACCTACACTACAGCCTGATCCACACAACTGCTGCTTAAACACACACACATTTACATTTACATTTAGCAGACGCTTTTATCCAAAGCGACTTACAACTGAGGACTAAACCAAGCGAGTCATTGTGAAGAGGCAAAAACCCAAGAAGTGCTCAAAATACAAAGTTCAGACATTGCTCAGAGTAGCATAAGCCAGACCTCACAGTAAATCCTCACACTAAATCCTCGCCTTAAAGGGAGGATTTAAAGGAAAAGGAAAGATTTTTTTTATTTATTTTTTTTATGTTAACTGCTCACAGAAGAGATAAGTTTTCAGCTGTGTTTTGAATGCTGTCAGGGATTCTGCGTTCTGGATGAGGGACAGGAGATCATTCCACCAGCATGGAGCCGTGAATGAGAATGTTCTGGAGAGTGATTTTGTGCCTCGCTGTGATGGGACCACGAGTCGTCGCTCATTGACCGATCGTAGGCTTCTGGTAGGGATGTAGACTCGTAGGAGCGAGTGAAAGTAGGACGGAGCTGAGCCTGTGGTACATCTGTAAGCAAGCGTCAACGCCTTGAACTTGATGCGAGTGGTAGCCAGTGCAGAGAGAAGAACAGAGGAGTGACGTGGGCCCTTTTGAGCTCGTTAAAGACAAGACGAGCTGCAGCATTCTGGATCATTTGCAGAGGTTTAGTTGCACATGATGGAAGTCCAGTCAGAAGAGCATTGCAGTAATCAAGCCTAGAAATGACCAGGGCCTGGACGAGAAGTTGTGTTGCATGATCAGTTAGGAAAGGCCTGATCTTCCTGATGTTGTGCAGTGCAAACCTGCATGATCAAGCTGTCTTTGTAATGTGGTCTGAGAAGGTCAGCTGGTCATCAAATATTACTCCAAGATTTCTGACCGACCTTGATGGGGTGATTGAGGAAGAATCTAGCTGGATAGTGAAGTCGTGCTGTAGAGACGGATTGGCAGGGAGGACGAGAAGCTTAGTCTTTGCCAGGTTGAGCTGCATGTGATGTTCCTTCATCTGTGATGTACTCCACCGGGATATACATATCCAGAGGCCATGCCGAGATGTCCGCCAGACAGCTTGAGATCCGTGCAGCTACTGTGGGATCATTTGGTTGAAATGAGAGGTAAAGCTGGGTGTCATCAGCATAGCAATGGTAAGAGAAACCATGTGCCTGTATGATGGATCCCAGTGATGTGGTGTAAATGGAGAAGAGGAGCGGTCCAAGCACTGATCCCTGAGGAACCCTGTGGTCAGTTGATATGCTTTGGATACCTTACCTCTACATGCGACCCTGAAGGACCTACCTGTGAGATAGGACTCCAGCTGATTGTTCAGAGACAGGAAAGATGATACTTGGTTGAAAGCAACTCGTTCAAGTGTTTTCGCAATGAATGGTAGGAGAGAGACTGGTCTGTAATTCTCTAAAAGTGATGTGTTTAACGTTGGTTTTTTAAGCAGTGGAGTTACCCGAGCCTGCTTGAATGCTGTAGGGAAAATGCCAGTGTGGAGGGATGAGTTGATAATGTGTGTGAGAGCTGGTAAGAGTGTGGGAGAGATGGCTTGTATAAGGTGTGAGGGGATGGGGTCTAGAGGGCAGGTGGTAGAATGACTGGAGAGGAGAAGTTTAGATACTTCTTCCTCGGTTATTGGAGAGAAGGAGGAGAGAAGGTTATTGGCTGTGGGAGAGGTTAGTCTAGGTTTCTGTGTGTGTGGAGCTGAGAACTGACTGCTGATAGTTGTTCTTTTGTTGGTGAAGAAGTTAGCAAAATCAGCATTCTTTACGCGGTGTTTGCCATGCAAACTTGCGTTATCCACAAATGACTCGTCAGAAAATGCGACTCAACACTGTGCGATTTGCATATCTAAATGTTCGTTCTTTGAGCAGTAAGACTCTACTGCTCTACTCTACGATACCATATTGAACAATGCACTGGATTTATTTTGTATCTGTGAGACTTGGCACCAACAAAATGACTTCATAAATTAAATTTGAGTACTCCACCGGGATATACATATATCCAGAGGCCACGTCTAAGTGGTAAAGGCGGTGGTCTTGCTGTTATATACAGAGATGAATGATCTCTTACGGAGATTACTATTCCCCACGTATCATCATTTGAGTGTGTTGCCTTTAAAATGAACGGTACTTCTCCTGTTCTTATTGTATTCATCTATCGACCTCCAATACCTAATTCTTTGTTTTTTAATGAGCTCTCAGAGCTACTTACATCTGTTAGCTCTGTCTGTCCATCAATGATTCTCACTGGAGACATTAATATCCATGTGGATAATTTTAATAGTAATCTAACTGTGGAATTCATGGAGGTACTTGATTGTTTTAACATGATTCAGCATGTGAAATTTCCTACTCATAATAAGGGTCACACAGTTGATCTGGTGTGTTCTGTAGGGGTGGACATTGACCATTTTGACAGTCTTTCTTGCATGATATCAGAGCATTTAACAGTTAAAACCGTTGATCACTACAATTCTATTTTGTCATTTGCTTTGGACATGTTAGCCCCTAGGAGAGAACGTGTTGTTTCAATTGTCAAATTATCTCCTTGGTATACCACTGAGCTCAGGGCTCTTAACCCTCTGGGGACCAGAGTGTTTTTGGGGCCCTTGGGATGTTTTGACATGCACTGACATTTGTGCTTTTTTCAGTTATTTATAAACATGTTAATGGCAAAGGTGTAAATTCACTCTATATAGCACAAACTTGGCTACCATGAGATCTGAGCAACATGTATGTACATGTTTGTATTTTTAATAGAATAATGTTTATGCGTGGTTATTGAAAAAAATAAAAATGAAAGTTGCTGAAATAAGACCACAAAACACATATTGATTATTTCTTCACAAGACTTTTGAAAATTGTATCACATAGCCTAGAATATTTGCTCCAAAACAATGTGAGAATCATCCTGACTACTCATTCAGATAAGTCAATAAAGTCTTTTACATTTTTAATGACGTGTTTTGTTTGAGAAAGCTTTATGCAGGAGGCGTGATCTCTCATTAATATGTGTGGCATTCCACACCTGAGAAAGACAAAGACCCTCCCCATAATGGCCCTATTAGGTGCTATCAGGCCATATCATTACAGGAGCCTTGCACAAAGGATGAGGAGATTTAAAAAAGAATGGCTTTTAGATTGTTTGGATTTATATAAGGAAAATACAGGGTGCATACGTCTGGACACTTCTATCACACACCCTTCACCATATAGACATGGTTTTATTTCAGTTCAAAGTTCAAAGTTAGAGTTGGAAACATCTTGAAAAGAAAATTGTCTTTCTCCATAAATGTCTTAGTTTGATCATACATATTTCAAAGTTGAGGATTCATTATTTTGATATAGCTTGAACAAACACTATAACATCTTAGTTGATTAGTTTATTGACAAAACATACTATATATTTAACATATGAGCAGAAACTCCTAAAAAAAGCTTATTTGATGTTTATTTTAGAGTAAAAACTTTATCCAAAACGAGTCAACGAAATGTTGTCTGTTATTTAGTCTGTAACAGTGCGTATCTGTGCGTTCATTCATTCATTCATTCATTCACACACACACACACACACAAACATGATTCACATTTAAACAGTATGCTATTTTTCCGTTTACAGACACTACGTTATTCTATATCGCGATTAGAACAAAGCACAAGCATAAAACACTTACACTTCTCAGCTGAATCTGTTGCTCCTCCTCGTGGTGAAAATAAACCAGCACTTGTTCTGAGGTAGGTAAATGTCCCAGGATTATTCCTCATAGCCGCGCAAGATGACAGTAGATTAATCTGACTAAAAAATATAGTGTGTTTTCAGAGTTTATGGGCGTTAACGTGTCTCAATGTGTTGCTTCACATATTTGCGTTTGAATAGCGCGTGCTCTCCGTGGGCGTGTCACATTACCAGAGATAATCAGCTGAGAGAACAATAATGAGACGGGCTGACACGTCTCTCTTTTTATATAGATGACATAAACGGAGAATAATAATTTTAGTTTTGAATCGGATCATTTAAAAGTACAAACTCAAATGATTTAAAAGATATATTGCTTATGGCTGGGTGAATAGTATTAGCTGAGTTTTGTTGAAGATTAGAGACGTGCTCCAGAAAAAAAGTTCACGGTGACCGAGAGGCAGAACGCACACCCTGTTTGTTTTCTTTATTTCACAAAAGCACAATATTTTATTTCGATTGTATGTGGGCACATAAAAAAGTAGACATTTAACAGACTATTTTCTCATATTTCTTAACTCTATATGAACAGAAATGATGGTAGTACTTTAAGTCTATTTTTCTGCTATGTGAAAAAAAACGAGCAAAACGCGCCGGCGCGTTTCTGGTCCCCAGAGGGTTAAGGCGAAAAGCAGACAGCTTGAACGCCAATATAAAAAATCAGGTTTAACTGTCCATAAGCTAATGCATGATGATTTTTTATGTCAATATGCTGAAGCACTCAAAACAGCAAGAACAGAGTACTACTCGTCTGTTATTAGCAGGGCTCGACATAAGCAATGGCTCGATGGCCCGGGGCCAGTAAAAGAGTATGTCGGGCTAGTTGATTGGCCAGTCACTTGCCCGCGCGGGCCGGTAACTGGCCATCAGCAAAACAAACAGCAAACGTCATACACAGTGTGGCGCGAAGAGTGTCAATGTTACTTCAGGTTATATATATAACGTGTGAAAATGTCAAAGAACTACGAGGCTAATACGAGAAAGAGGACATTCCTAGTGTCATGGAAAACACAGTACACCTGGTAGGGATGGATGGGTACCGAAACCCGGTACTAAACGGGACTGAATTTTGAAAGACCGCTGTATCGATAAGCTCGGACGTTATTGTTATTGCTGTCGGTACTGGAGAAATACATGTAGGCTATCATTTATTATTGCTATAAAGACGTTATCGTTTTTTCGTTGTTTTTTTTTACCATCTCGCTGAGTCGCCAGCCATTTCTATATATAATAAAATTAAACCATTTGTCTGTGATGCATTTTGCTATTCGCACAGTCCAGAAGAGAGAGAGAGAGAGAGAGAGCGAGAGAGAGAGAGAGAGATATCTCTCGCGGTGCCACAGCGCGCACAACACCTGACGGAGGACAGAACTAAACATTCAAGTTATGGTTACACTTTAGATCTGTGATATTAGTATGATTTTATTTTAGATTTCGGCTTCCAAAGATTATAGAATATATTTGAGGTAAAACCATTGAAAACTGCATTCTGTCTAGCGCAACGTCCTTCCCATCACAGCAGTACAGTAGCACGCTGTCATTTCTCCTTAACTCAAACTTTAAGACAGAATCAGCACGATCGGTTTTTGTTGTAAAATGCAGTCTCTTCTGTTGCTAAATTGCGGGGCGCATTTAATAATAAAAAGAGCTATTAAAAGCACAAAAATCGGCACAAAAGATGCTGTTCCCAATGTGGCGCGTGGGCTTCATGTGCGCGGCTAAACGATCAAATGTACACAAAAATATGTCAAAATGACTGGCTTGGAGATTCACTTAAACAGTTTATGTCTAAAATAGACGCAGTTATGGAAATAGTTGGGAGAAAATATGGTGCATCAGTAGACTATTAGATCTGCACTCGTTCTTAAAGGGGAAGCAGTCTAATAAAGACGATTGCGCCATTACTGCGAATCAAACAACAAAAGGCAAAAAGAAAATCACTCACAGCTCTTGAATGAATAACTTTAGCTTTAATAAGTAAGATGAGGAGACTGAGAAAAAAAGAGAGAGTGATCGAGATGAGGAGAGAGCAGGTATTGACAAATAATCTATTGGACGCTGAAATTTGGTTATTTTTGCTTGTCTCCAGGGGCTCTCTCTTAATTCCTGAACTCCCTTCACTGTTTTGATTAATCCTAATGTATACAATAAATACAGTTTAATGGAAAAGTGATTTTCCTTGTATTTCTTTCAGGGCCAGTCAAAATATAGAAGGGGCCAGCAAAACTCTGATCCAGTGGGGATTTTTTTTTATGTTGTGCCCTGGTCATTAGGGATGGTGCTGCAAATCCAAACAAGATTTTTAATACGATCAACAAACTTCTTGCACCAATTAAGCCATCAATCTGTTATCCTGTGCAGGAGTGTAACAAATTTCTCATATTTTTTATGGAAAAAATATTAAGCATCTACAAGTCTATCAGTCTACTACCTTGCTCTGCAATTCCTGAGACCTATTGTAATGACGGAGTGGAGGCAGTCGAATCCATCTGCAGCACTTTATTCAAACAGGTAATGAAACAAGGAATCACTGACATGAAACAAAGGAACACGTTTCAGCATGTAGCGTGGCAAAACAAGACTTCACAATGAACATAGAACTGAGCAGTCCAGATAAAGGGTAGGTAATGATTAACAGGTGGGAGTGATGAGACTGAATGGAGAAACCAGGCAGGGATGGAACCTAATGATAGCAGAGGGGAATGATGGGAAGTGCAGTTCTAGAACTCAGGTGACAAGGAGCGTGTGAGATCGGGGAGAGGTAAAGGCGCGCGCTCAGTGACAGCCGCGCGCTCCGTGACAGAGCCCCCCTCCTGCGAGCGGCTCCGGAAGCGAGGACCTGGACGACGAGGTCTTCCACGGGGTCTTGGAGCTGGACGATCTGGGTGAGTGTGATGGTAAGTGTGAAGCAGAGCAGGGTCCAGGACGTCCTGAGACCTGACCCAGGAACGTTCCTCGGGGCCATACCCCTCCCAGTCAATCAAATATTGCAGTGCCCCGCCGCGGCGTCTGAAGTCCAGGATCTCTCGTACCCGGTACGCCTCCTCGCCTCCGACCTCAATGGGGGGAGCCTGCATGTGACCGACCTCCTCCTGGACCTCCTCTCTCCTGGGAGCAGCAGCGGGTCTGAAAAGAGACATATGAAAGGTGGGTGAGATTCTATAATGTGCTGGGAGTTCCAGCCGAAACGAGACCGGAGTGATCTGCCGAAGAATCTTGAAGGGCTCGATGAAGCGAGGGGATAGTTTCTTGCTTGGAAGCCTCAAACGCAGATCACGGGTGGAAAGCCACACCCACTGACCAGGCCTGCAGCTGATAGTGACGGATGGCACGTCGCAGATGGACATGAGCGGCATTCCAAGTGGCCTCGCTGCATTGCAGCCACGCATCCACCGCAGGGAGGTCTGACGGTTCTCCTGCCCACGGGAAGAGGGGAGGTTGAAAACCTAAAACACACTGGAAGGGTGTTAGACCAGTGGCAGGCTTTACCAGGGAAGTTTGGGCGTACTCCGCCCAGACCAGGAAGCGGCTCCAGTCCTGTTGGTTCTCGTGACAGTACGTCCGCAGAAAGCGAATGAGGTCCTGGTTCAACCGTTCAACCTGACCGTTGGCCTGCGGATGGTATCCCGAGGTGAGGCTGACATTGATGTTGAGTTTGGAGCAGAGTTCTCTCCAAATGCGGGAAGTGAACTGGGGACCACGGTCAGAGACGATGTCCTCGGGGAGACCAAAAAGACGAAATACGTGGTTGAGAAGCACCTCCGCAGTCTGCATGGCAGTGGGCAGACCCTTCAGGGGGATAAAACGACAGGATTTGGAGAAGCGATCCACGACTGACAGAACTGTGGTAAATCCCTGAGACAGAGGCAAATCATTTACGAAATCCACACCGATATGGGACCATGGGCGTTGAGGCACTGGCAATGGCTGTAAGAGACCGGCAGGTTTAAGGTGGGAAGATTTGACAGCATTACAGATGGAACATTGGTGAATGAATTTGATAACATCAGCCCGGAGGGTGGACCACCAGAAGCGGTTGGAGACTAGCTGTACTGTAGCAGAGATTCAGGCGGACATTCTCTGGACATTCAGGCGGAATAGGAAGAGCTTGTTGTGCCTCGGTAACCTCCGAGATGATGTCCCACTGCACTGGAGCAACGATCAGAGTGGAGGGAAGGATGGGTTCTGGCTTGGAAATCTCATTGAAATCCTCGAACTGGCGAGACAGAGCATCAGCCTTCCCGTTCTTGGACACAGGTCTGTACGTGATCCTGAAATTAAATCGAGAGAAGAACAGTGACCAGCGAGCCTGACGAGCATTCAAACGCTTGGCGGACCTGATATATTCAAGATTTCTGTGGTCAGTGAGGACGGTGAAAGGCTGACGTGCACCCTCCAGCCAGTGCCTCCACTCCTCCAAGGCTGCTTTCATGGCCAGAAGCTCTCGGTCGCCCACATCATAATTGCGCTCCGCCGATTAAGCTTGCGGGAGAAAAAAGCACAGGGAAACATTTTAGCGGGGTTACCGTGGCGTTGAGACAGGATCGCACCAACTCCAGTGCTTGAAGCGTCAACCTCCACGATAAACTCGCTCTCCGGGTTAGGATGATGGAGAATGGGTGCGGACGTGAACCTCTCTTTCAGCCGGGAAAACGCTGAAGTGCATTTGGAAGACCACCGGAAGCGCTTCCCCCCCCCCCTGGAGAAGAGATGTTAGAGGAGCCACAATGAGACTGAAATTACGTATAAACCTACGATAAAAATTGGCAAAGCCCAGGAATCGCTGTAATTCTTTCACAGAGGAAGGTTGAGGCCAGTCCACCACAGCTTTGACCTTGCTGTCATCCATGAGAACCCCCTCGGCGCTGATGATATATCCTAGGAAGGCAATCCGGGTCTGATGAAATTCGCACTTCTGAGTCTTGGCGTATAGCTGGTTCTCAATTAGGCGTTTGAGGACTGCACGCACATCCTGGACGTGTGCTTCGAGGGTCTCTGAAAAAATCAAGATGTCGTCAATATAAACAATAACTTTCTGATTCAGCATGTCACGAAAGATTTCATTAACAAACGACTGGAACACCGAAGGACTATTGGACAGCCGGTACTCATAGTGCCATGTGGTCGTAGAAAAGGCCGTCTTTCATCGCCCCTCCGTATGCGAATGAGGTTGTAAGCGTTCCTCAAATCCAGCTTGGTGAAGTAACGGGCTGAGCGAAGCATCTCCAGGGCTGCAGGGACTAAAGCCAGAGGATAACGATACTTCACGGTTACCTCATTAAGACCTCGGAAATC
Source organism: Tiaroga cobitis (assembly GCA_030578255.1). Classification (NCBI taxonomy): domain Eukaryota; kingdom Metazoa; phylum Chordata; class Actinopteri; order Cypriniformes; family Leuciscidae; genus Tiaroga; species Tiaroga cobitis. The sequence goes on along the minus strand of CM060609.1, from coordinate 44,992,522 downwards.
AATGCAGGGCCGGAGACTCCCATCCTTCTTCTTAACGAAGAAAAACCCAGCGGACGCGGGGGATGTGGAAGTGGTGATGAAACCCTTAGCAAGTTGCTCCTCGATATACGAATTCATAGCCTCAGTTTCCGGTTGCGAAAGTGGATACACACGGCCGTGCGGGGGAACGGCTCCGGGTAGCAGTTCAATAGCGCAGTCACTGGCCCGGTGCGGGGGTAGAAGTGAAGCCTCTCTCTCGCTGAATGCCAGGGCAAGATCATGGTAGACCGCAGGAACTCCTTGCAAGTTCAACTTCTCAGAGGGACTGTGGCTTGATTCAGGACCATGGAGAGCAGGTAAGCAGTGGACCTGACAGAAAGGAGACCATTGAGTAATTCTCCTCTCAGTCCAGGAAATTAGAGGGTTGTGTCTCTCCAGCCAGGGCAATCCCAATATTACTGGACGATGAGGTGAACTGATGGTATACAACTGAATTCTCTCCGTGTGACGAGACCCGAAGCTGAGAGTCAGTGGCTGCGTGATGTAATGTACCTCCCCTGTCCCCAGGGGGCGTCCATCCAGGGCTGCCACTGCCACACGAGACTCACAAGGGATGAGAGTGAGATGATTAGACAAGGCAAAATCCAGATCAACAAAATTCCCAGCGGCACCAGAGTCAATTAAAGCCCTTGTTTCACAAATACTTCCATTAAAACTAAAGGAAACTTCGAGACTGAGAGAGTTAGAGTTAGGAGGATTAATCGAAGAACTCACCGCAGAAGTATCTCTGGATCTGGATCTCACCGGACAAGAAGCTCTCAGATGACCGGCTTGAGCACAGTACAGGCACAATTTATTCCGCCGCCTCCTCTCACGTTCCTCCGTAGAGAGACGTGTGAAGCCGACCTGCATGGGCTCGAAATCTGAGCTGGCTGGTGGATTAGTGAAGAGACTGGGCGAGAGAGGTGCGCGTCGAGAGCGGATGAGATTGTCGAGGCGAATGGCGAGCTCCATAAGTTCTCCGAGGGTCCTTCCATCGTCGCGACAAGCCAATTCCCTTTGCAGCGCCGAATTCAAACCCTTTCGGTACAGCAACTTAAGTGGTTCCTCCGTCCAACCCGTCTGAGCTGCCAGGGTGCAGAATGAAAGCGTGTAGTCAGCCGCAGTAGAACTCCCTTGACTTAATGCGAGAAGTAGCTCTCCTGGCTCCTTACCGCCCGCGGGATGTTCAAACACCTCTCTGAATTGAGACAGAAACACGTTATAAGAGGGAAATGTGTGCTGACCTCCTGACCAGAGAGCAGTCGCCCACTCCAACGCCTTCCCGGTGAGTAGAGAGCAGATAAATGAGACGCGGGACGCATCAGTGGGATAAAGCTGGGGTTGCTGGTTGATAAATAGGTCGCACTGCAACAGAAATCCTCTACAGGCAGATGGTGAGCCATTAAACTTCTCAGCGAAAGATCATTTTGGGTTGCTTGAAGTCGTACTCACGCTTGATGTTAAGGGAGCCACAGCTGCGGGAGCTTGAGCTTGATTAGCGACCGCGTTCTGTTGAGAGAAGGTTTGCACGGACTTCACAAGCTCTTCGGTGAGGTTAGTTAACTTGACCAGCTGTTGTTGGTGTGTGATTAACACAGATGCCTGGGATGAAACCTCGGAAGCCAGACGCTGGAAGTCTGCTGGATCCTGTGTTGGTGAAGTCTTCTGTAATGACGGAGAGGAGGCAGTCGAATCCATCTGCAGCACTTTATTCAAACAGGTAATGAAACAAGGAATCACTGACATGAAACAAAGGAACACGTTTCAGCATGTAGCGTGGCAAAACAAGACTTCACAATGAACATAGAACTGAGCAGTCCAGATAAAGGGTAGGTAATGATTAACAGGTGATGAGACTGAATGGAGAAACCAGGCAGGGATGGAACCTAATGATAGCAGAGGGGAATGATGGGAAGTGCAGTTCTAGAACTCAGGTGACAAGGAGCGTGTGAGATCGGGGAGAGGTGAAGGCGCGCGCTCAGTGACAGCCCCGTGCTCCGTGACACCTATCCTGTTAATTTTCCTAAATCTGCATTCTCCAATTTTAACATGGTCACTTCTGATTATATTTCAAAATTGGTGATAGCAATGAATACTACTACAAGTACCCTCCATCCTATCCCAACATCTGTTCTTAAGGGGTGTTTCTCTTCAATTAGTCCCCTCATTTGTAGCATTGTGAACACCTCTCTTACAACTGGTATTGTTCCAAAAGCCCTAAAGTTTGCAGCTATTACACCAGTCCTTAAAAAGCCTGGATGTGATAAGGCGGACCTATCAAACTACAGGCCTATCTCAAATCTCCCCTTCTTTCCAAGGTTTTAGAACGTGTTGTTGTGGCACAACTCCACTTACACTTGTCATCCAACAAGCTTTTCGAACCTTTTCAGTCTGGGTTCAGAAAGGGACACAGTAGAGAGACAGCCTTGGTTCGTGTTATGAATGACCTGCTTGTCTCAGCTGATTCTGGAGCCTCTACTATCTTGGTCTTGTTGGATCTGAGTGCAGCTTTTGACACAGTGTCCCATTCTATCCTCCTAAATAGGCTGGAGAGCTGGCTTGGTATTCATGGTACTGTACTAAACTGGTTCATATCTTACTTCACTGATCGTTCCCAGTTTGTTGTCTTGGGAAACACCAAATCTGATATTGGACAAGTCCATTCTGGTGTTCCTCAGGGATCTGTTTTGGGTCCCATATTGTTTAGTGTTTATATGCTTCCTTTGGGGCAAATAATTAGGAAATATTGTCTGGGGTATCACTTTTATGCTGATGATACTCAAATTTACATCAGCTCTAAATCTGATCCTACTGTCACCTCTAAAATTCTTTCGGAATGTGTGCAGGAAATTAAAATGTGGATGCATCATAATTTTTTAAAACTGAATTCCTCTAAGACAGAGATTATACTCATTTACACACCTGCGGCCAGGGACGTACTGGGACTGAAATTCAGCCCGGGACTTTAAGATGGAGAGGCCTTTTACGCGAGTGCCCTTTGTGCACGAGCAGAAGGATTTTTTGCAGTTATTTTAATTCTAATAGTGTTTTATGTTATAAAGAGAATCAGATTACACTGAAGACCTTCAAGAAATTTTAGGATGACACTTGCCTCTTCAGGTTGTATAAGCAAGTCACCACTGCACTGAACACAACCAGCTTAGCAAAACCTAATCTCGAACACATAAGTCACAGTATACAGCTAACTACCAGCATGTCATGTGTACAGTCAGTCGGAGTGATAAAATAGTTACAAATACTAACAAATACCCACTCAGATACTCAAAAACTACAATGCAGTCCCATAAAATAGAGATTTGTGTGTGTGTGAGTGTCCTCACTTTCAACTCTCCCTGGCTCAGCTTCCCCTGTGCTGGACCCTGCCTCTGCTTACTGATTGTACAGCTGAGAAGAACATGAGAAGAACATCAGTAATAAATATGACTAAGAATAATACATTTTCTACCTATGCATAATACGATTGCCTAGTACCCAGCCCTGCACTCTGCCCCTGTACCTGTCATTGTTTTTGTACTGGTTCCATTCTCCTCATCCACCTGCTCTTCTTTCTCTTGCTGCTTTCCTTCCTTCCCCTTCTCTCCCTCCTCATCAATATGACTGCAGGGGTCATCATCAACCTGTCCCTCTCCAACACTATACATTATCCCACTTATTACATGGCTACCTACCAAATAAATCAATAATTTCACACCAAATATTGATTTAAAAAGCAGTTTATTTATTTAAAAACACTTGTATTGCTTCCACTAAAGAAAATAGTCTGTTCCGTCTCTGAACTGCGTCCATGGCAACGCTCTGTTTTTCATGGCAACGGTGTGTTATACTTACCAGCGGTCTGTTATCAAGAAATAACAGACCGCATTCTACATTGGCCAATCGGATGTCAGGAAAAACAAGGATCAGTCCAAGTTGGGAGGGGCCGCTCGTATCCCCCCTCAGATTGAAAGTATTGGTTTGGCCCGGTCTGAATCACACACACACAGCGTTCTGCTTCAGCTGAGCGGCCGGTTAGGCCAGTCGCGTATCATAAAAAATAAAAAATAAACTCTTTGACCACCGGCCGGTCTTCGGCCTGAAATGGACCGGCCGTTCGGGATTGTTCCCGGTATTCCCGATGGCCAATCCGCCCCTGCCTGCGGCTACTCACAAAGGGAGACATTTTAATTTGATCATGGATGATAGTGTTTTATCTCCATCTTCTTGTGCTCGTAACCTTGGTGTGATTTTTGATGCCCACCTAACACTAGACTCTCACATAAAGAGTATTATGAAATCTGCATTCCCTCATTTACGAAACATTGCAAGCCCTATCTTACTCTACCTGATGCTGAAAGGCTTACTCATGTATTTGTTACTTCTAGGATTGATAACTGTAATGCACTTTTTGTTGGTTTACCTGCTAAATCTATAAAACGCCTGCAGTACATCCAGAATTCAGCAGCACGTGTGCTGACCAGTGTTGGGCAAGCTACTTAGAAAATGTAGTGAGCTAAGCTAGCAGTTACTCTACATTAAATGTAGCTTCACTACACTGAAGCTACCACCCTGGGAAATGTAGCAAGCTAAAGCTACAGCGATATGCCAAAAGTAGTTTACTACATCTAAGCTATTTTTTTTATTATTATTTATTTTTATATTGAACCAACTTCATTCCAAGTCAATGCTATCTCGGTGATCAATAAAACTGTCAATCAAACATATAGACGGGCATAACTTGTCAGTTCACTTGTTATTCAACAACTGTTCCAAACCAGTTTGGCAAAAAAAAAAAAAAAAAAAAAAAAAAAACATATAACTATATAAAACCATATAACTATATAAAACTTTAACAAAACCAGGTGTCAAGAGTGTGTGCATCTTTTCCCATTAAGTACAGTTCTCACGTGTCAGCCCAAGGATTGATATTGGTACGTGATGTCAGACCATACGGACCAGAAGATGATAGTAATCATGAAATATGAAATCTGTTTTATTTTTCCCCACATTCCAAATTCAGTTTTATTTTGTTTTCATTTTATGGACTCCCATTTTAATGGTTAAATACAATTTTAGTAATCAAAAACATGTGTAATTAATTGAAATCATGAAACGTATACAATTTAACAATAATTTATTACAATTTTAAAATAAATTACATTTTAAGGGCACTATGAAATGTTTTTTTTTTTAATGGTTTAAATTGTAATGACCAATTATTTAAAATGTAGGCCTAATGATTTAAGCAAAACTTTCTTCAAAGGTTAAACCAACCTTTTATTTTGACAGGTTGCCATGTAGACCTTTGAGTCTCTCTGTGTTTTTTTGATATGACGATAGTTTTTCTCAAATCAAGCTAAAATGCTGCTAAAGTGACTCTCAGAGCGGCTGTGTAGATGAAGTGCATGCATTAATGTCCTCATATAGGCTGAAAACATCGCGAGCGTGCTTCAGTGTGTGTGTGGTAAATTAATCCGCGCGTCTGAGCCATTCCTTCACAGAGACACGCAGCAGAACATGCATGATTCCTTTTTAAATAGTCTTTATGCGGTTTAATATTCCCAGACACTAGTCTATATCGTGATTTATTTAAGTTTACTTAACTTCTTTTCATCCAAGATCTGAAAAATTCCATGAAATTCCGCATTATACTGTAAATTTAGTTTTTATGCATGGATAGCCTACCGCGATTCAGTCCATGTTTTCCTCCTTGCGGTAAAATCATATGGCCCGGGTTGTCAACCACCGTAAAACAAGAAGAAGAAGTCGCCGTCACTACTGATCCAGCATCAGTGATACTTAGCAGTTGTGTTTCCGATTTGAGCTTTAGAAATGCTTGGGAAAATGTAGCTTGTGTGGAGTGGACGCTACCGCACTACTCAGTCAAAAAAAGAGCTTCACTACTGAAAAGCTATTTGATTCAGAAAAAAACGACGCTACCACCACGCTACTGAGAAATGTAGTTAAACTAGTAGCGTCACTACTTGTAGCGACGCTACCGCCCAACACTGGTGCTGACACACACTTCACCACGTCAGCACATTACAGGTGTGCTTTATAGTTTGCATTGGCTACCTGTCCAGTCACGTATTGCTTTTAAAACTCTCACACTAACATATAAAGCTATGCACGAAATAGCTCTTTATATCTGTGACTTAGTCAGCCTGTACACGCCTTCTCGTTCCCTTCGGTCTGCGGATTCTCTTACTCTTCAGCAGCCTCCCTGTAGATTAACATCGATGGGGGAGAGGGCTTTCTCTGTCGCGGCACCCAGGTTATGGGATGCACTTCCTCTTACTGTCAGAGACGCTCCTACATTAGCCAGTTTCAAGAAGTTGTTAAAAACACATCTTTTTAAAATTGCTTACATAGACTGTTATGATTAGTATTCTACTGTGTTGTACTGCAATGATTATTTGGTATTACTCCTGTACTTCTGTATTTTACTTGTTATTGTCTGTATCGCTTAGGGTTTTAGAAAAGCGCATTATAAATAAAATGTATTATTATTATTATTATTATCAGCAGTTTGCGAGGAGGTGGGTGAGGTGGACAGAGGAGAGAGTTGAATGTCTTGAAAAGTGTTCGTGTGTTAGAGGTGCTGTTGATCTTGTTGTGGAAATACGAAGATTTTGCGGCGTGAACATCCACAGAAAAGGCAGAGAGCAGAGATTGATTCCTACTGAGGTTAGATGTGTCTTTTGATTTGCACCATTTCCTCTTCGCTGCCCTGAGTTCGGTCCGGTGTTCACGAAGAACCTCAGATAACCAGGGGGTAGAGGGAGTAGCGCGTGCTGGCCTGGAGGAGAGACTGCAGATATTGTCTAAAGAAGTTAAAATGGAGCATAGAGTATCCGTTGCAGTATTCACATCCAGAGATGAAAATTGCGAGGGTAAGGGAAGAGAAGATGACACAGCAGAGGAGAGATGGGACGGAGAAAGTGAGCGCAGGTTACGCCTGAAAATAACTGGTAGGGGAGTTGTTGATTGAAAGTAATGAGGAAGTGATCTGAAACGTGGAGAGGTTTCACCAAAATCTCTGTGATGCAGTTGCGTGTGTAAACCAGGTCCAGTTGGTTGCCTGACTTGAGTACCTGTGGTGATGAGCCGTTTGAGATCGAAAGAGGCTAGGAGAGAGATGAAGTCTGTTGCATATGGTTTCTCTACACACACGCACTTACACACACACACTCACACACTCAAACACACACACTCACACACACTCAAACACACACACACTCACACACTCACTCACACACACTCACTCTCTCTCTCACATACACACACACACTCACACACTCACTCACTCCCTCACTCACACACACACACAGACACACACTCACTCACTCACTCACACACACGCACACACACACACACACATACAGTTGTGCTCAAAAGTTTACATCACATTGCAGAATCTGAAAAATGTTAATAAATAAATAAGAGGGAGTTATTGATTTTTTAATACTGTGCTGATTAAGTTATTTCACTTACAGTTTTTTTGGATTGCTAAACGACAGTGAGCACAACTGGAGCTACATGTGCTAAACTCCAACTACAGTCTGCACAGCAGCAGTTCATGTGGACCAAACTCTAGTTCGTCTTTCAGTACTGGAACACAGTTTTCAAAACTCTACACACTTATCCCATGACTTTAACCACAACCTGCACAACACTGTGGATTTACAGCACTTTGTTCAAATGCTAACACACTGCTGTCAAAACTGTGAACCACACATTCAAAATAGAACAGATTTCAGCATGTGCCTTTCACACACTGCTGACTGCTCTCTCAGCTGATCGGCTGACACCCGTGGCCTGATGCTGGAGAGAGGAGATTAGATGTGATGTTGATGAACACCCGTGGCCTGATGCTGGAGAGAGGAGATTAGATGTGATGTTGATGAACACCCGTGGCCTGATGCTGGAGAGAGGAGATTAGATGTGATGTTGATGAACACCCGTGGCCTGATGCTGGAGAGAGGAGATTAGATGTGATGTTGATGAACACCCGTGGCCTGATGCTGGAGAGAGGAGATTCGCCATGGAGTTATTCGTTCGAATTACAGTCTGTATGTTACGGGCAGTCGGACACCGCCCTTAACATAAAGGAGAGAAACACACAGATCGGCTCGTTTCATTAGATAGGGGTATTTATTTGACGGAATGAGTATCAGATATCAGGTTAACCAAACAACTATAAAGGTGGAACGCTTTCTACTGCCGGGTGGACAGCTGGACGGCAGTCGTTCAAAAGACAGAAACCACAGCCGCGCATCGACTCGGTTCTCCGTCTCTGTGTGCGCCCTCCGAAACGGTCCCAGAAGTCTTTTATAGCGCACGTAGGCGTCGCTCAGGTGTGGCTCATCTGTAATTAGGAAAAGGGGAAGAGACACTGCACTCAAACACATGTAGGCTATAGGAACAAACACCAGAGCTGGAGGACGTAACACCCCCACCCTAAAATGGCAGTAGCACCTCAATGCAGTACATGAGATCCACGGGGAGGAGTCGGATCAAGATCCAAGGGGTGGAGATGGGTAGGATTAGGGTTGGGTTTAGGGATTGGGGGTGTGTTTAGGGATCAGGGGGTGGAGTTGGCTAGGTTTAGGTGTATGTAAGGTGGGAGGAGTTGGATATGGATCCGACTCCTCCCCGTGGATTTCATGTTCCGCAGTGAGAACCATCTCCAAAATGGTGACCTGTCGCCATATATTGAACATGAGAACAGTCACTTTTACTCATGAATAACTCAGACAATAGAGTTCTAGCTACAAAATTACATTAGATTAGCAGGCCTCATAAATACTCCCAAGAAAATAATCTATATACATAGTTTTTTTATTATTATTAACTATAACTTAGTCGTATAGGCTATCAATAAGGCCACATGCAAGTTAATTTTCATTACCATTTTTTCTTTAAATAAAAAGCAAAATAAATGTAATACTATTAAGTATTAACTCTAGACAACGCGTCTGCGACAATATTGTCTTTTCCTCGGACATGCACAATTTGGAGGTTAAATGGTTGAAGCAATAGACTCCAGCGCATTAACCTACGATTTGAATTGTACATGCGACTGAGGAATTTGAGTGGGTCGTAGTCAGTATAGACCTCAACTGGATGTACCGTAGAACCTAAATATACTTAGAAGTGTTGAATAGCCAGGACTAAAGCCAAAGTCTCTTGCTCAATAGTGGAGTACTTTCGCTGGGCAGGACTACATTTCTTAGAGAAGAAACTCACGGGATGCTGTACCTTGTCTGCGCCTGATTATAAACGTACGGCACCGGCGCCTACGAGGCTCGCGTCCACAGCAAGCTGGAACGGTTTGTTAAAGTCTGGCGCAGCGAGCACAGAAGCTGTCAGCAAAAGAGCTTTGATGTTTTCAAACGCTCCATTACAGGACTCCGTCCAGTCAAATTTAGTTTTGGGGCTCAAAAGGTTAGTGAGGGGATAAACCACAGTTGAAAAGTTCTTACAAAAACTGCGATAGTAGCCAATCCATTCCTAAGAATCGACGTCACCCACGCCGATCGCAGGGTACAGGAAATTCTTGAATAGCGGACACCTTAGCCATTACTGGTAAAACATGTCCTCTGCCAACTATCCGCCCCAAGTAAGTCACAGTGTATTTTCCGAACTCACATTTTGCTAGATTAACTGTGAGATTCGCAATGGACAGCCTACGGAAAAGCTCTCGAAGTTGTGTTATGTGTTCGGACCAGTGTGTACTATATAGGACTATATCGTCCAAATACGCCTCGTAATTTGACATTCCGGCTAAAACAATATTTACTAAACGCTGGAATGAGGCAGGCGCGTTTCACATTACGAAAGATAACTTTATAATGCATAAATGCATCTGGGGTCACAAAAGCTGATATTTGTCTTGCTCTTGGTGTAAGGGGCACTTGCTAATAACCTTTTAGGAGGTCGATTTTAGTGACATACGTGGCTAAGCCAACACGGTCCACACAATCATCCATCCGCGGTAATGGATAACAGTCTGGCAGAGTGATGGCATTAACACGCCTGTAGTCCGTACAAAACCTGTAGGTGCCATCAGGTTTGCCAACTAAAAGGTTCGGGGAACTCCAAGGGCTAGAGCTAGGCTCAGCAATATTATTCTTTAACATGTACTCAACCTCCCATTGCAGGATTGCTCGCTTTTCTGGATTTACCCTATATGGGTGCTGTTTAATCGGGCGTTTATCACCCACGTCTATGTCATGTTCCAAGACTGTAGTTACAGTCGGAACATCTCCGAACAGTTCAGGGAAATCATCCATCACAGACAATATGTCAGCTGTTTGAGAGGGAGTTAAATGTGGCAAACGATTTGCAATGGCCGATAGCATAGCTGAGTTGTTGAGTCGACCTTCAATCACGCACCGCGACGGAGGAGTCACCGCGTCACCATCCTCGACCAGTGAAGAGAGCAATATGGAGGATCCGACTGGATCGGGTAAGTTAAAATGACACAAGTCAGTTTTAACACATTCACGCGTGTAATATGGTTTGAGCATGTTTACATGACAGCATGTTTACATGACATAACTGCACTGGTAAAAGTTTCAAGTGATATTTTGATGTCAGCTTATTCTGGGAAGCATATAGTGTTAGTTTTGTTGGACCTTACATCTGCCTTTGACACTATTGATCACAATATTATGCTTAATAAACTTCAGGATCTATTAGGGATATCTGGATCAGCTCTGAAATGGTTCTCATCTTACCTTACTGGTAGAAGCTTTAGTGTTTTTATAAATCAGAACATGTCAGATACTGCAGGTTTATCGAGTGGTGTTCCTCAGGGTTCTGTCCTGGGACCGATTCTTTTCCTTCTGTATATACTCCCTCTAGGACAGATAATAAGCCAGTTTCAGGATGTCTCTTATCACTTGTATGCAGATGACATTCAGTTATATTGTTCTTTTAAGCCTACTGAGTTACACAAACTGTCATCTTTAATCAACTGTCTGAGTAGGATCAAGCAGTGGCTAAATGACAACTTTTTAAGGCTGAACCCAGCCAAGACTGAAACTTTAATCATTGCCCCTGAGCAGAGCATCCCTCAGATAAAACATCATATTGGTGCCTTAGGTTCGTCTGTTCAGCCGAGTCTCAGGAGCTTAGGTGTTGTTTTTGATGCGCCCATGTCTCTGGAGAAACACTCAACTGTTTCTTTCAATTAAGGAATATTTCTAAGATAAGAGCCTTGGTCTCAAAAGCCGAGTTGGAAATGATCATTCACGCTTTTATCTCGTCTCGTTTAGACTATTGTAACAGTCTTTTTATTTGCCTTAATAAGAAAGATCTTTGCCATCTCCAGACTGTCCAAAATTCTGCTGCTAGGCTTTTAACCCAAACGAGTAAAAGGGCACATATTACTCCAGTTTTAGCTTCATTTCATTGGTTACCAGTGAAATTTAGAATGCACTTCAAAATTTTGGCTCTAACTTTTAGAGCCCTACAAGGACAGGCACCCCCATACATCTCTGACCTGATACAGCTGCGTACGTCCTCACGTAGTCTGAGATCAACAGGCCAGAGACTATTAGTTACCCCCCTTACACATTTTAAAACTAGGGGGGACCGTTCATTTCAAGGTGTGGCACCCAGGTTGTGGAACGCTTTGCCTCCTTCCATACGCTGCTTGGATTGTGTGGAAAATTTTAAAACCCAGTTGAAAACTATTTTCTTTAAAGAGGCTTTTAACTAGACGGTAGGGTGTTTAGGCTGGTCTAATGTGTACGTGTGTTTAATTTGATTATGTGCTGTATTTATAAGAGTTGTGAATTAATTATTTTGTTGTGAAGAACTTTGTGATTTTTATCTGAGAAATGTGCTATACAAATAAATTTTACTTACTTACTTACTTACTTACTTACAGACGCGAGAATGCCGTCGCTTATCTGGAGTTAAAATTACATAATCCATATCAGATATTTTCTTATCAACAGTATATGGCCCTTTGAATCGTGCCTGAAATAGAGAACCGGGCACGGGTAAGAGAACCAACACTTGGTCTCCAGGCTTAAACGAACGGGCTCTTGCTTTTCGATCATACCAAATTTTCATGCTAGATTGGGTCTTTTCTAAATTTTCTCTAGTGAGTTCACGCGCCCTGTGTAGTCGGTTACGAACGTTGCTTATAAACTGTAATGCACTGCGGGAAGTAGGTTTGCTCAACCACTGATCTTTAATGACGCTTAAAGGCGTGCGAACGTCGTTTGCAAACACTAGCTCTGCAGGGCTGAAACCAATTGACTCTTGTACGACCTCCCTAGAGGCATCCAAGGAATCGCATCTTCCCAGTCTGTACCCACCTCCAAACAATATGCACGCAGCATCGATTTTAGCGTCTGATGGTAACGCTCGAGAGCGCCTTGACTCTCCGGATGGTAAGCGCTACAAATGCGGTGCTTAATTTGGAGCGACTTTAGGAGTTGGGAAAAAATACGCGAAGTCAAATTTGTTCCTTGGTCAGTTTGAACGCATTTTGGTAGCCCCACAAAAGAAAAGAATTTTACTAAAGCCCTGGACACGATTTTAGCAGTGATCTTCCTCAGAGGCACCGCCTCTGGGAAGTGAGTAGCAGTACACATAATTGTTAATAAATACTGATATCCACTTTTTGACCGAGGAAGAGGACCGACAGTCAATGATTACTTTCTCAAAAGGCTCACCCATGGCAGGTATGGGGTACAACGGTGCAGGTGGAATTATCTGGTTTGGTTTACCACTAATCTGGCAGACATGGCACGTTTTACAATACCACCGTACATCACGCTTCAGCCCAGGCCAAAAAAAGTGATGAAGAATGCGGCTGAATGTTTTAGTCACGCCTAAATGACCAGAAACACAATCATGTGCGATACTCAGAATAGCACATCTGTTTTCAGATGGCATAACGATTTGTTCAATGTCATTCCACTCATTACTTTTCTGAGGTCTCCACCTCCGCATGAGTAAGCCATCTCTGATGAAATAGGAAGGACCCTCGCTTGCACGGTCTGGAACAGGTTGAACTGCATTAAAACATGAAATTAGAGTGGGGTCTTTTTGTTGAGCATTAATAAGTTTCTCTAATGACAACGAGACATCTGAATGATTTTCCTCTCTTTTCTTATCGTTCACTACAGGCATAGGACTACTGCGGCACTGAGTGAAAGTGGGTTGAAGAGCCTCTCACACTCTGCAGGGTGAGCGAAGAAACTGTCACTCAGGTCGACATCATTGGGAGGCACTGCACCCCTCAACCTCTTAGTCTGCGACCTAGTGACGACACTCGTGGGAAAAACCTCAGGGAATTTTTGCGCACACTCATCGGGGCACTCTTGAATGAGCAGCACAGACACAACCTCGGGTGCGACATCGCCACGGCTCCACACATTTCCACCAGCTAGGTCATTGCCAAGGAGAAACGTGACGCCGGGTATTGGCAGAGTCTTGAACGCCAACCACCTCACCACACACCAAGTCGGAATCAAGATGCACGTAATGTAAGGGGACATCGAGAAAACCCATCTCGATTCCTCGAACAAGGACACTACTACCAGTTGCTGTCTTTTCAGACAACGGCAGCAAGCCGCGAAGGAGGAAAGACTGCGCAGCGCCCGTATCTCGCAAAATGCGCACAGCCACAGCCTCCTCACCAGGCACAGACACAGTTCCACTCGTCAGAAAGGGCTCGTACATGGACTGGGTTTTCTCTAAATTTTAAATCTGCACGGAGGACAGGCGACAGTTTCTTCAAAGAAGAACTAACGAGACCCATTGGTTTCGTGGACTGTTTTTTTTTTCAATATCAAGCACTCTGCCACAACATGCCCGAGCTTTTTACAATAAAAACAATGTCTGTCCTCTTGTTTTACTGCATTTTTTTTGCATCTACATCAGCGATTGTAGAGGGATTAACTCTCAAGCGAAACCGTTCTCTGGCGATGTTATGCGTTAAAACATATTCATCAGCAAGTATAGCAGCTTCAGAAGTAGACTCTGCCTTCTGCTCAGCTAAATAGGTTGCCACAGAGGTTGGCAGACAGTTCTTAAATTCTTGTAAAAGAATTAATTCACGCAATTTCTCCTATCAACCCGCTGTGATGAGCGCCAACGATCAAACAGGGCTGCTTCATCTCGACCAAATTCAACAAAAGTTTGACGCACAGTTTTTTTTTAAGTTCCTAAACTTCTGTCAGTACGCTTCAGGGATAAGCTGATAGCACCTTAGAACTGAGGCTTTTACAACATCATAGTCACCGCTCTGCTCCACTGTTAGCGATGAGTAAACCTCCTGCGCCCTTCCCGCTAAAACGCATTGCAGGAGGAATGCCCATTCACTTCTCGGCCAATTTAAATTGGTCGCGACACATTCAAAGTGTGGAAAATATTTTTCCACATCTCTTTCCACAAAAGGTGGCACAAGTCGGATGTGGCGAGTGACGTCAAATGTCTTAGGGTCAGAAGGAGCGACACCTTCTCTCTGGGCCTTGATTTCTAACTTTCTCAACGCCAGTCGGTTTTCAAGTTCACACTCACGGGCCTGTGCTTGCATACGCTCACGGTCGAGCTCTATTTCCTTCTCTCTGATATTTAACTCTCTCAAACGAATCTGCAACTGTAATGCTTCTGTAGACACGGAAGATTGTTTCTCTGCAGGCAGAATACGCTTACTAACCAAAACAGCTTGTAATACGGCCTTGATGGTATCTTTGGTGCGTTTTTCAGCAGCAGTGAGCTCAACCTCATAAGTTGCAGCTAAATTCAGCAATTGCTCTTTTGAAAATTTCAAAAATAACTCAATAGGGGGTTCTTTAACGAATGTTTCCTCTGTTGCCATTTTAACGCGTAAAAGACGCTCCAAGCGCACACAAAAACAAATACAAATAAACACTAACCAAAGCAGTTTAACTGTTACAAAGCTACAAAGTAGCGAATATCTAAAGTGGTCTAACGAAAAGCACAATACAGGCTACAAACGACCACGAATTTTAATGTTCACCCACGAATTTAACTAATACGCTAGTACAATCAGAGTATCAGCGCTCACTAAATAGGCGATATGCCACAATATTTCACAAGCTACACGAGTGAACTAAAAGGTATTCTGAAAAATGCAAAATGTTGTCTCCCTATTCTAACTAACTATACACAAAACCAAAACAAAATCCTAAATACCTGCACAATCTTCAGTGGCTTACTCAGCTCGAGGAATCCCCTGTGCCCCCTCCTGAGATATCCACCAAAAATAAAATAAACTCTCCAGGCGACTAAACAAAGAAACAGACAATCATAATTGCTCACCAGAATACTTACCAAAATGTTGTAGCGTTTCAAAGTTCCGCGATTAACACTAAAGTCCGATTTAATCAAACTATTAAATCTCGGACGAGCCTCCACTATGTTACGGGCAGTCGGACACCGCCCTTAACATAAAGGAGAGAAACACACAGATCGGCTCGTTTCATTAGATAGGGGTATTTATTTGACGGAATGAGTATCAGATATCAGGTTAACCAAACAACTATAAAGGTGGAACGCTTTCTACTGCCGGGTGGACAGCTGGACGGCAGTCGTTCAAAAGACAGAAACCACAGCCGTGCATCGACTCGGTTCTCCGTCTCTGTGTGCGCCCTCCGAAACGGTCCCAGAAGTCTTTTATAGCGCACGTAGGCGTCGCTCAGGTGTGGCTCATCTGTAATTAGGAAAAGGGGAAGAGACACTGCACTCAAACACATGTAGGCTATAGGAACAAACACCAGAGCTGGAGGACGTAACAGTGTACTTTTAGTTTCTACCTTTTTTTCCTCATTACTGTAATTCCGTAAATTACTACAGACTATTAAAGCAAACTGCTAATTTTCATTTACCTTAAAGAATTGTTATGTTCTAAAAAATGTTATAAATCATGTGAAAGAATGTCACTTTTCTTTGAAGAAAATATTACTTTGTATGAAGTCACTGAAATCGTTCAAACTGTAAAGATGAAAAGTTAGTATTTTCTGTATTGGTGTTTGATGCTAGTATTTTTCCGTGTGTTCTGAGTGACAGTGTGTGTTATCTCAGTGTGTTCTGAGTGACAGTGTGTGTTATCTCAGTGAGGGTTGTCAAGTCAAGTCAAGTCACCTTTATTTATATAGCGCTTTTTACAATACAGATTGTATCAGAGCGCTTCACAGTGATAACATGAAAACAATATAACAAAGTTTGTTTCTAAAAGATATTGCGTCAACGTCCACCTTAAGTAAGGCAGATCAATAATATTATTGAATATTAAATGTCCCCAACTAAGCAAGCCAAAAGCCAAGGCAACAGTGGCAAGGAACCAAAACTCCATCAGGGACAGAATGGAGAAAAAAACCTTGGGAGAAACCAGACTCAGTCGGGGGGCCAGTTCTCCTCTGGCCAACGAAGGAACAGTGCATGATTCGGGCAGCATTACAAGTCAGATTGGATCGGAACATTTAGAGTATTTTTTGGAAGTCCAAGTATGCACGCCGGTCTTAAGACGAGTTGTTGAGGATCAGTGCCGTCCACCATAGAGAGTCCATATCGCCCGTGTTGAGTCGTCACTTCATAGGCTTTGTGATTGGAGCATCTGAAGTCTCCGTGAGAGGCTGGATACAAACTGGAGCTGACGAACGCCATTTTCTCGGGACTCGCGTCCCGAGATAACAGCAGAAAAGCAAAGGGAAAATAATTAGCGTAGCTGCTGTTCATAATGATGATTTCCATAACACAGGCGTAAATGACAAAACATGAAGACAGTGACTCTTGCGTCCCAAAATCACCCCCCTCCGTCCCCCACTCAACTCAGCCCAGCTTACTGACCTATACGTCCCTACTGCTGCTGAGACCTAACCACAATCTCACAATCTCTCCGCAACCCAACCATACGCGCCAACCCGTTGACTAAGGCTGTCGAGCCCCACTGGTGCGTTAAAGCAGTTTCAGTGGACAACGGTTCCGTATGGCATACTACCTACCGCAACACAATATCTGCCCAACCACCCGTCATTCACGCAATATACACAGGAACGTAATGACTGCAAATATTATGCAACCTATACAGATAACCTACAGTCTCTTCAAGTTTTATAGTATTAAATGCATTTGATCTGATTCAGCAGTATTATAAAAGGTAAGCATTATGTAAATGCTTGGCTGAAGAGATGCGTCTTTAATCTAGTTTTGAACTGGGACAGCGAGTCAGAGGGTTGTGTAGTGTTTTTCCTCTCAGTGTTTTCTGAGTGACAGTGTGTGTTATCTCAGTGTGTGTTATCTCAGTGAGGGTCGTGCAGTGTGTGTTATCTCAGTGAGGGTTGTGCAGTGTGTGTTATCTCAGTGAGGGTTGTGCAGTGTGTGTTATCTCAGTGAGGGTTGTGCAGTGTGTGTCATCTCAGTGAGGGTTGTGCAGTGTGTGTTATCTCAGTGAGGGTTGTGTAGTGTTTTTCCTCTCAGTGTTTTCTGAGTGACAGTGTGTGTTATCTCAGTGTGTGTTATCTCAGTGAGGGTTGTGCAGTGTGTGCCATCTCAGTGAGGGTTGTGCAGTGTGTGTTATCTCAGTGAGGGTTGTGTAGTGTTTTTCCTCTCAGTGTTTTCTGAGTGACAGTGTGTGTTATCTCAGTGTGTGTTATCTCAGTGAGGGTCGTGCAGTGTGTGTTATCTCAGTGAGGGTTGTGCAGTGTGTGTTATCTCAGTGAGGGTTGTGCAGTGTGTGTTATCTCAGTGAGGGTTGTGCAGTGTGTGTCATCTCAGTGAGGGTTGTGCAGTGTGTGTTATCTCAGTGAGGGTTGTGTAGTGTTTTTCCTCTCAGTGTTTTCTGAGTGACAGTGTGTGTTATCTCAGTGTGTGTTATCTCAGTGAGGGTTGTGCAGTGTGTGTCATCTCAGTGAGGGTTGTGCAGTGTGTGTTATCTCAGTGAGGGTTGTGTAGTGTTTTTCCTCTCAGTGTTTTCTGAGTGACAGTGTGTGTTATCTCAGTGTGTGTTATCTCAGTGAGGGTCGTGCAGTGTGTGTTATCTCAGTGAGGGTTGTGCAGTGTGTGTTATCTCAGTGAGGGTTGTGCAGTGTGTGTTATCTCAGTGAGGGTTGTGCAGTGTGTGTCATCTCAGTGAGGGTTGTGCAGTGTGTGTTATCTCAGTGAGGGTTGTGTAGTGTTTTTCCTCTCAGTGTTTTCTGAGTGACAGTGTGTGTTATCTCAGTGTGTGTTATCTCAGTGAGGGTCGTGCAGTGTGTGTTATCTCAGTGAGGGTTGTGCAGTGTGTGTTATCTCAGTGAGGGTTGTGCAGTGTGTGTTATCTCAGTGAGGGTTGTGCAGTGTGTGTCATCTCAGTGAGGGTTGTGCAGTGTGTGTTATCTCAGTGAGGGTTGTGTAGTGTTTTTCCTCTCAGTGTGTTCTGAGTGACAGTGTGTGTTATCTCAGTGTGTGTTATCTCAGTGAGGGTTGTGCAGTGTGTTATCTCAGTGAGGGTTGTGTAGTGTGTGTTATCTCAGTGAGGGTTGTGCAGTGTGTGTTATCTCAGTGTGTTCTGAGTGACAGTGTGTGTTATCTCAGTGAGGGTTGTGCAGTGTGTGTTATCTCAGTGAGGGTTGTGCAGTGTGTTATCTCAGTGAGGGTTGTGCAGTGTGTGTTATCTCAGTGAGGGTTGTGCAGTGTGTGTTATCTCAGTGAGGGTTGTGCAGTGTGTGTTATCTCAGTGAGGGTTGTGCAGTGTGTGTTATCTCAGTGAGGGTTGTGTAGTATTTTTCCTCTCAGTGTGTTCCGAGTGGCAGTGTGTGTTATCTCAGTGTGTGTTATCTCAGTGAGGGTTGTGCAGTGTGTGTTATCTCAGTGAGGGTTGTGCAGTGTGTGTTATCTCAGTGAGGGTTGTGCAGTGTGTGTTATCTCAGTGAGGGTTGTGCAGTGTGTGTCATCTCAGTGAGGGTTGTGCAGTGTGTGTTATCTCAGTGAGGGTTGTGTAGTGTTTTTCCTCTCAGTGTGTTCTGAGTGACAGTGTGTGTTATCTCAGTGTGTGTTATCTCAGTGAGGGTTGTGCAGTGTGTTATCTCAGTGAGGGTTGTGCAGTGTGTTATCTCAGTGAGGGTTGTGTAACAGTGTGTTATCTCAGTGAGGGTTGTGCAGTGTGTGTTATCTCAGTGTGTTCTGAGTGACAGTGTGTGTTATCTCAGTGAGGGTTGTGTAGTGTTTTTCCTCTCAGTGTGTTCCGAGTGACAGTGTGTGTTATCTCAGTGAGGGTTGTGCAGTGTGTGTTATCTCAGTGAGGGTTGTGCAGTGTGTTATCTCAGTGAGGGTTGTGCAGTGTGTGTTATCTCAGTGTGTGTTATCTCAGTGAGGGTTGTCCAGTGTGTGTTATCTCAGTGTGTGTTATCTCAGTGAGGGTTGTGCAGTGTGTTATCTCAGTGAGGGTTGTGCAGTGTGTGTTATCGCAGTGTGTGTTATCTCAGTGAGGGTTGTGCAGTGTGTTATCTCAGTGAGGGTTGTGCAGTGTGTGTTATCTCAGTGAGGGTTGTGCAGTGTGTTATCTCAGTTAGGGTTGTGCAGTGTGTGTTATCTCAGTGTGTGTTATCTCAGTGAGGGTTGTGCAGTGTGTGTTATCTCAGTGAGGGTTGTGCAGTGTGTGTTATCTCAGTGAGGGTTGTGCAGTGTGTGTTATCTCAGTGAGGGTTGTGCAGTGTGTGTTATCTCAGTGAGGGTTGTACAGTGTGTGTTATCTCAGTGTGTGTTATCTCAGTGAGGGTTGTGCAGTGTGTGTTATCTCAGTGAGGGTTGTGCAGTGTGTGTTATCTCAGTGAGGGTTGTGCAGTGTGTGTTATCTCAGTGAGGGTTGTGCAGTGTGTGTTATCTCAGTGAGGGTTGTGCAGTGTGTGTTATCTCAGTTAGGGTTGTGCAGTGTGTGTTATCTCAGTGTGTGTTATCTCAGTGAGGGTTGTGCAGTGTGTTATCTCAGTGAGGGTTGTGCAGTGTGTTATCTCAGTGAGGGTTGTGCAGTGTGTGTTATCTCAGTGTGTGTTATCTCAGTGAGGGTTGTGCAGTGTGTTATCTCAGTGAGGGTTGTGCAGTGTGTTATCTCAGTGAGGGTTGTGCAGTGTGTGTTATCTCAGTGTGTGTTATCTCAGTGAGGGTTGTGCAGTGTGTTATCTCAGTGAGGGTTGTGCAGTGTGTTATCTCAGTGAGGGTTGTGCAGTGTGTGTCTGCACTAAGCCTGTGTTGAGCGTGTGTTAAGAGTTGTAATGAGTTGTGCAGGTGATGTGAGCTGTGTAGCTCAGGTGAACTGCTGCTGTCCAGACTGGAGTTAGAGTTTAGCACTTGTAGCTCCACTTGTGCTCAATGTCGTTTAGCAATCGAAAAAAACTGTAACATGTTTATATTGAGTCAAAATGATAGAGGTAAAATCTACTTACTTTTATAGTTTTGTCTTTTTTAGATTTAGAATATATTTCAATATGATCAAATTTCTGTATTATTCAGTTTTGGTTTGTGTTCGTTTTTTTCTGAAGTTTAAATGTTTTTAAAAGAGAATGTAAACGTGTGAATTGGCCAGTGTGTGTAGAGTTTTGCTGGTGTTTGTGTCCGAGTGTGAGATGAATTGATGTACATGTATTTATTGAATGTATTTTGTGCTGAAACTATGATAAATGATCCTCAGTTTATCCCACATACACCGATGTTGTGATAAAGGCACTTTAGTGTCTAGAAACGAGTCTGAAAGACTGAGAAACTGTGACATTAATATTGAACACTAGAGGGAGACACAGGATCAATCATATTTTAAGTTCATCTTTTTCTATATCTTTCAATGGAAATAAATGCAAGTATGATGAACTATAGTTTTATATAAGTAGTGTACAGAGAAATCTGTTAAATCCAAGAATTATTGTATTTATTTACTTTTTCTAACATGCTTAATATAGCAGTTTGCTCTGTGTAGTATTTCTGCATTCCAGCATTATTATTATTATTTCTACAAAAATATTATATGATTTTATTTATGAAAGTCTTTGGTCATTAGTGCTGTGGTGAATTAATCAACTGTGTAATTTTAAATCTAGTAAACTACTCAAAAACAGTTCATTTCATCATCGAAAACGAAACGAAAAATATAAAATATGATGATAATTATAGGATCATTTAGATAATTTTTCAAGCTGTAAATTCAGTAACCACAGTCAAGAGAAATTAGTTTTCAAACTAAATGAAACGAATAAATGAAAATGAATATCTATGAGTCTGTTAATTAATCTATCCCTCACGTATATCACCAAAAAAACATGAACAATGAATAAATACAATAACTAAATTGATCAAATAATATGACAATACAAGAACAAAGCCTCGTTTCCTTATATGTGTGTTAACTCTTGCCAGTTATTAACACATTCGTTCTCTCAGCTCAAGGGTTAAACTGAGGTTAGTGCTTTAGCTGTTAGTGTGGATGACGGTCCCTTTAAGCGTTGCCAGGGCGACCGTGTGTGTTGTGTTTCCGCCTTTGCTCAGCGCATGCGCACGGAAGAGTCGCCCGTCGAGGCATTTGGCGAACAAACATTTCGTGACTGTCATTCACGATGGCGCATTACAGAGTGAGTAAATAAAACTCGACATTTATCCATGTAAAGATGCTGTTTTACTAGAACAGAAAGCATTTGAGCTGTTGTTTAGCTTTTAGAAGCTATGTATCTTTCAAGGAGGCGGTGAAAGAACGAAAACTTTAAACGTACAGTATAAATGTGTGATAAAGTGTATGTTTGGATCTTTTCTCTTCGTCAAAGCCGCTGGTGTTTTAGCGTCGGTTCTCCTGAAGTTCACACAGCTGAACAGAATCTCACTAACTAGCGACACCATCCACTAACAAACACAATGCTGACTCAAATACAAGACACTTGATAAAGAACCTATCAAAGTGACATTTAACGTTAGACACTTTGAATGTTATTCAACTGCTCTAATATGTGTAACGTTATGTGAATAACTGTCTTCTGTGAATCCTCTCAGACTCATAGCTGAATGTGTGTGAATGTTTCACCTACTTTAGCTCGAGGTTGGGGAAAGTTACACACATTGTTCTGAAGTGGAAATAGTTTGAGTGTTCTTGTGTTGTGTGATGTTTGCAGGCCTCCGAGTCGAAGCGAGAGCAGTTCAGGAGATATCTGGAGAAGGCCGGAGTCCTCGACAGTCTCACCAATGGTAAAATCACTCTTCTAATCAATATTAATCAAACATCTTTGCATGCAGCTGATTTGACCTTCTGTATTTCAGTCTTGGTGGCTTTGTATGAGGAAACGGAGAAACCCAACAATGCCTTGGAGTATCCTTTACTGCCACTGAAACCAAACGCTTCTGTGCTGATCTGAGACCAGAATCTGCTCAAATCTGCTGATCTGAGACCAGAATCTGCTCAAATCTGCTGTTGTCAGACCAGAATCTGCTCAAATCTGCTGTTGTCAGACCAGAATCTGCTCAAATCTGCTGTTGTCAGACCAGAATCTGCTCAAATCTGCTGTTCTCAGACCAGAATCTGCTCAAATCTGCTGTTCTCAGCACAGCATCTTCTCAAATCTGCTGATCTGAGACCAGAACCTGCTCAAATCTGCTGATCTGAGAGCAGAATCTGCTCAAATCTGCTGATCTGAGACCAGAATCGGCTCTAATCTGCTGATCTGAGACCAGAATCTGCTCAAATCTGCTGATCTGAGACCAGAATCTGCTCGAATCTGCTGATCTGAGACCAGAATCTCCTCGAATCTGCTGATCTGAGACCAGAATCTGCTCTCAATCTCGTCGCCACAACAGCTCATTCTGTTTAGACTAATGTAACGCAAAACTAGATCCCATTGTTTAACGTAACCGCACTTGCATTCAGCTGATTAAAGACACCTTACTTAGGTAATTTCAATACAATTTTTATTTATGAATAACAAGCTTGTGAATGCAATGCTATGAATAAGTAATATATTTAAATCACTTCTGACCGTTACGCCCAAGCTTGTGGCGAATTAAAGACATTGAATTAAATGACAAACGTGTCCTAATGTGTTTTAACTAAGACTGATTTGAGTGTGGTTTAACTGGTCCGGTCCTGGAGTCAGTGTGAGTAAGCCTTAATTAATCCTAACTCCAGCTTCATCAAGCATCACCTGGGCGTTGCAGGGCCGGAGGAGGACGACTCCGAGACTCTGCGTCTGGAACTGACCGACTTACAGAAGAAATACGAGCAGCTCCTGGCAGAAAACACAGATCTGAGGAACCGGGTGAGACTATTACACAGTTCCCACATCCACAGAAGCTTGTGTTCACTGGAGTTATGAGTGTTTGACAGGCGCCTCAGCTCATGGTGTGTGTGTGAACTTCATCTACAGCTCCTGCAGTACGAGCCGGCGCAGGAAGAAGCAACAGAATAAAACCTTGTTGCCATTTTGAAATTTATTTCTTCGCATTAGTACAAAATATGATTTGTTCCTTAGAGTTTGTTTTGTAATACAATGTCTAAGAAGTGACAATTTATGTTCAACAATTTGTGCCTGATATTTAATAAAAACATTTTTTTTTGCACCGTTCTTGATTTGTGGATATTGGAATAATAATATTAGTAGACATTAATGAAACTACAAACATACATTTCATGTTTAACTTACATTAGTTATACACTTGAAGAAAATATTAAAATGCGTATTTAAAGACTTTAAGTCAGTGATGCTTCAATATAAAACTTTATAAAAAACAATGCTTCAGAACATTTCTTAGATGAACTCTTGAGTCTTCGGTCCTGTATTTCAAATATGTTCACCTTAAACTACTTTAAACTGTTAGTGACTGATAAAATAAGATAACGCTCTCACAGGTTTCTCATATACAGAATCAACTTCTTTTAGATAGGGTTAGAACATGTGTGGAGGATCTCTTCTATTCCAGCGAGTTAATGATGCTGAGCTCAAACACGCGTCCAGTTCTGCAGAGACCCGGATCTGTACGAGAACATGCCTTATTATTACAGTGATCTTTACAGTCCTTCACAAATCTGTAAAGTCTAAAACACTCTTATGCATCTTCAATTTAACAGCCTCCTCGAAGACAACACTCCCTGCAAAAAGTGTGCAGCTTAGTTCTATATGAGATCTGTGTTGATTTTGGAAAAATATTGATCAAACTTTTCACATTTTAATTGTCAAATGTTTTTGAAGGCAAAACCGCTACTTGGAGACAGGTGCATTGTGGAAAATAATGCCTTTGTAGCTTTGCCACGATAGTTTGGTGTGTATGTTTGCCTACTCTTACAGAATCTGCAAGATGATTATGATTTAAAAAAATTGAGGAATAATAAATTTTTTTGTTCAGTATGACACTTTCTCTCATATTTGCATAAATTCTGCAAGGGGGTTATAAACAAGTATACAAACTCTCAGCATGTATTCGCTCCTCTGTACTGGACACATCACTGTTCACACGGAGATATGTCTGTCAATCAGCGATGGTTTCAGCTAAAAACATTTACATTTAGAAGAACATGCAGCCACGAGTCCTCATTCTAAAAGTTAAACACTTAAACCCACTATAAGGGTCTAGACTAAAATAATACTAGACTAGAATTTAAAGAGATAGTTCACCCAAAAAGTCCATTGTCATCATTTACTCGCCCTCATGTTCCAAATCTGTGTCACAAACCAGTTGGGTTCCCATTGGCTCATTTTATATACAAAAACAAAACAAACAACAAAAAAACAAAATAACACTAAGACATTTACATGATGACAGAATGATCACTTATTTGGGTGAACTATCCCTTCACCAAAGCAAAACAAAATCTTACTTGAGACAGAAACCGGTCATGTGACCTATAGTGTTTAAGGGTTAGTTCACCCAAAAATGAAAATGATGTCATTATTGACTCTCCGTTCGTAAGACCTCCGTTCATCTTCGGGACACAGTTTAAGATATTTTAGATTTAGTCCGAGAGCTTTCTGTCCCTCCATTGTAAATGTATTTACGGTATACTGTCCTTGTCCAGAAAGGAAATAAAGACATCATCAAAGTAGTCCATGTGACATCAGTGGGTTAGTTAGAATGTTTTGAAGCATCAAAGAATACATTTTGGTCCAAAAATAAAATTGTGGATCCGCGTTCAGTGACGCTGCTGATGTAAGACGCTGCTGACGTGTGTCTGGTGCGCCCGAGCTTCGTTTACAGACTGAGGGAGACGCACGCTGGAAACAAAACAATCTTCGCAAACATGTCTAAGGATTTCCACACAGAGGAAGACTTGCATTTTTTTGCCCAGCCATATTTATTTGAACCCGAATACACGGATGCACCAGACACACGTCAGCATCGTCTTACGTAAGCAGCGTCACTGCGGACTCGTGAACGCGGATCCACAACAGAACCGGAAGACATTACAATGCTGAATAAAGTCGGAGTTTTTGTTATTTTTGGACCAAAATGTATTTTCGATGCTTCAAAACATTCTAACTAACCCACTGATGTCACATGGACTACTTTGATGATGTCTTTATTTCCTTTCTGGACAAGGACAGTATACCGTACATACATTTTCAATGGAGGGACAGAAAGCTCTTGGACTAAATCTAAAATATCTTAAACTGTGTTCCGAAGATGAACGGAGGTCTTACGGGCTTGGGACGACATGAGGGAGAGTCATTAATGACATCATTTTCATTTTTGGGTGAACTAACCCTTTAATAAAGATGAAGGAGAATAACACACAGTAGAGTATGTTCAGATCTGCCTAAAGTGTTAAAGACACAGTAGAGTATGTTCAGATCTGCCTAAAGTGTTAAAGACACAGTAGAGTATCTTCAGAGAGTATCTTCAGATCTTAAGAGAGTATCTTGAGTATTGTCAGATCTTCAGGTCTGCTCGTCTGCTGCTGCTGGCCGGGGATGCTCTCTGTCGGCCCGGAGAGAAGCTGGGACTCTCCACAGAACTGTGGTGCCGTGACCCAGAGCTCAGCTCCGCCACAGAGTCGGGTGTGTGTGTTCTGCCGGCTCTCCTCAGGTCGGACCTGGACACGGCCCGTCCGCAGCGAGTCCTCATGCTCGGGTCGGCATCAGGCCCGGCACTGGAGTCTCCGCTGTCCGACCCGTTGCCCTCCATCACGGTGCTGCAGTTCCAGGCCGGGCTCACTCTCCTCTGCTTGCGCAGCGCCGTCAGGCCGGGCGGAACCGAGCTCTCGGACTCGAGCACCAGCGGAGAGCGGGTCCCGCTCGTGTTGTTGGAGTTGCTGTTGCGCTCCAGCGGACTGAGAATGAGGTCCCGGTTCTGCCTCTGCGGGTCCAGACCCAGCTCGCCCTGCACCGGGACGAAGGCGCACAGGGGGTTGATGAGCGCGGGGTAAGTGGGGCCGTTGCCCTGCTTCTCCAGGAGCGGAGCGAATCCACCCGGGACCGTGGGGATGGTGGCTTTACGGCCCTGGCTCACACACACCTGATGCACCACTGAGTTCTTCTTGCCGTAATACTCTCCCAGGTCCTCTTTCAGCTGAGGATAGTAGTCCAGGAGTCCCGTCTTCAGTTTCTTGTATGCAAGATGCAGGATCTCCATCAGGCTGAGGAACAGGGACACGGCTGCGATGCCCTGCATGAACACCATGAACACGCTCTTCTCCGTGGGCCGGGAGACGAAGCAGTCCACGGTGTTGGGGCACGGCTCCCGGTCACACTTGTACAGCGGCTCCAGATGGTGCCCGTACAGCAGGTACTGGCCCAGCATGAAGCCCACCTCCACCACGGACCGGGTCACGATGTGGGCCACGTATGTCCTGAGCAGAGACCCCCGCAGCGGAGCCTTGTTGAGCTTCCCGGTCTCCAGCTGCCTGAGCTCCCGCTCGACCCGACGCCGGGGCTCCAGAACCTCCAGGTCCATCGTCTCCAGCTCCCGGCGCAGGGCAACTCGCTTCTCCAGGTCCATTACCTCCAGCTCCCGGCGCAGGGCCACTCTCTTGCAGTGCCGCTCCTTCTCCAGCACACGCAGCCGGTATATGGCGTGACCCATGTAGACCAGCGAGGGCGAGGACACGAAGATGACCTGCAGGACCCAGTAGCGGATCAGGGAGATGGGGAAGGCCCGGTCGTAGCACACGTTGTGGCAGCCGGGCTGCTCCGTGTTACAGATGAAGTCGGACTGCTCGTCGTTCCACACGTCCTCAGCCGCCACGCCCAGAACCAGCATGCGGAAGATGAAGAGGATGGTGAGCCAGATCTTTCCCACCATGGTGGAGTGGATGTGGACCTCCTCCAGAATTCCCCCCAAGAAGTTCCAGTCCCCCATCCTCCTGATGGGCCGAGAAACAGCTCAGTCGCGCGCACACAAACAACACATCCCAATCTGTACTTTAACAGGGGTTACAGCGCGAACACATGCTGACACGTGCCATGCATGTAACCTTACTGAGATCTGTAAGCTCGTCTATTAATATGAAGCTGAAAACTGATAACAGAAGTTCACAGACGATACAAAATTAGCAGTACTCACCATTTGAAATAGTCACTTCTCTCAAAGATATAAAAACATTAAATGAGAAAAACTGAATCCAGCTAATGGCATGATCAAATACATCTGCTTCACTATTAGCTGAAAGAGACACTGGTTTGTCAAATGTAGGTCGCTGGTGACTTTATATCCTGGAACAAGTGATCGATGCGGTGTTGCGTGCCGTGGCTGTAAAGGCCTGCAGGTCATCTGGGCACTGAGTAACCCTTCACTGAGACGGGCAGCACCACTGCAGTCACGCAACTCTCACCACACTGGGAGAAGGCTTTACGGTTTATTCATGACATTCAGCTGTTAACTAAAGAGACTCGCTCAGGTTCTGCTTGCCTCAACATGTAAAAGCAAAAACAGCAACCATGCGTGCAGTTACAGGGTGATTGAGTCTGTGACATTAACTAGTTCTCCATTTGTCGATACTTATTATCCTCATTAATGATCAATCGGTCATGTCCGATTTCATACATGAACTGATTCCAATCAAGATTTTCCCTCAAGCCGATGTCCGTCAATGTTTTTAAACCCATCTTTGAAGAATCAATGGCCAGAGCGCACAGCGATGTTTTGAGTGGGCGGAGCTTCAGCACCTCTCAGCCAATCAGAGGCTCGGGAGGCAATAGATCGTGGGATGGGTTTTGTTGATGTGAAACAGCCTCATTGATTTGCCGCTTTTATATCCAAGTGGCTGTTCTGTTCCATGCAAACTACGATCACGTAATGCTGAAGGGTCACGGGGTCAGTGGCCGGTTTATGCGACACGTGTAGTCAAAGGACACTCGTGTAGAGAAAGCTAAGGACAGAATAAAGTATCAGCATTTTATGATCAACTTGTTTGATTAGACAAGAAATAAATCCCTTCATGATATTCCAAATTGTAGTTTTTCTTAAAGTAGAACATGAACATATTTTGACTGTCATTGAATAGAGAGCTTTTTGTTTTTAAAGACATTTTTCAAAATATCTTTTTTGTTACACAGTCCTACAGATTTGGAAGGAATGAGGGTGAGTCAATAAGAAAAAGTTAATTTTAGGGTTTTGGAAACTCAATCAAAAGGCTAAACTTAGCTCTGTTGTGTGACGTCACGCATGTACGAGGGGATCAATCTAGACATAAAAACACAAGTACACAAAGTGCTAGTAAGTAATAGAGTAATTACCTTTAAAATCATGCAGCAAGATCTGGGGATAAAATGATATCAAGTAGATCAACAACAAACTGATGCACAAGAAATTTATTTCATTTTGAGGTTACATGTAAAAGGCCTGCAGATTTTAAAAGTAAAAAACACATCCGAGACACTCATGGAAGACCGTTTTAAATGGATGGCCATTACTGGTCAACTAACACAAATCTCATACAAAAATATTGAAAGCCACTTACATCTCTCATTCTGTCTCAAATGCAGCTGCGCTTGTGAACTAAACCCAAAAGACGTCTTTCGCTGAATACTTCAATGCTAGTATGAACATTGCTGGCAGCCTATAAACAGACATGTGAACGTTTGCTAAAACTGGATGTAGGTTGACTCTCTCTCCTTATTAAAAGAAATAGACTGACAGCTGAAACTGGCAGGTTTATGACCGCCAGTACGACTTCACACTGCATCCCAAACACTAAACTGAGAAAACAAAAAGAAAACCACCCATTGAGGACTCGTAAGTTGTGGCTGCAGGTCTAATGCCCCCAGGACTTGCGCCCAGCCCAGGAGCGCGAGCGGGACCGTGACCGGGACGGGGACCGGGACCGGGACGGGGAGCGCATGTGTGTCTTGCCCAGAGCAGAATCCTGGTTCTCCGTGTGGAAATCGTTGGCTTGGCGTGGGCTGATGGACTTGGACCGGGCCGCGTCAGACTCTCTGCGTCCGGGCCGGCCCTTGGAGTGAGAGGGGCTGCGGGAGCGCTCGTCGACCCGAGAGCGGTGGTGTTCACGCGCAGACGGCCGGTGCCTGAGGGATCACATGACCATTACAATACTGCAGTGCAACAGACACACAGCCACACGAACCATTACATGTAAAGCGCATTAAACACAGCAGTGCATCAGTTTCTGCTCCAGCAACACCATTGCCATCAGCTAGTGGTCGACTGATACCGCCTGGTAAGTTTACGGGAGACGTGTGGTGTGTGTGATCAAGGGTTTTCAGTTGATTTCAGCATAAATACATGTCTGTGTGGAAGATTAAACATCTGGAAATTCAAAATTGTTTTAACTTTAAAGAACAATAATAAAAGCAACTTAAATGAACTTAAAATAACTTGCATATACCTATTATAAACAAGAAATGCAGCAAGTGCCTGATCCACTAACTACAACACAGTTATAAAACAGTTCAGATTGTTCTGCGATACAGAAAACGGTACAAGTATAGAGAACTACTTTCACTTTCTGAAGAACATAGAATTAGTGCATCAACAGGATTACAGTAAAATCAGGGATACCTCCGCATTACATTTATTACGATATGACAAATCTTTTATCACGATACAAGTTATTTTGTATCGAGATAAAAATATATGTATAATGATAGTTCTTTTTGCTTTAAAAACGGTTATCATATAAAAAACTAATACCATTGAAATTTCATAATTCTTGTCATCAATTTCAATATTACAAAAAAATATAATACTAGCCTAACTGAACAAAACAAAAAAATCTCTCAAGCTCACTGAAGACAAGTAAACAGCGAGATATGAAATAAAGAAAGCAATAGGGGAAAAACTAGAGCAAAGACAGCTGAAATAACCCTGCCTGAACCTCAAGCACTAAACAAGAAATACTTCAGGTATTGTATAAAGCAGAGTTCATCTCCAACTGACTCCAACACGCCTGTCTGGAAGTTTCTGAAGAGCTTGATTATCTGGTTCAGGTGTGTGTGATTGAACTCTGACACCCTGATATACAGCAATCAAACACCTAAAACACTGCATAGTCTTCACTATGTAAATTAAAGTTATTAAAGTTACTAAAGTGACTGAGTGTTTGATCAAGACTAATGACAGACGGCAGCGGGTTTATTAGGCTGCTGTCACTTTAAGACCGCATGCACTGATCTAAGATAATGTTACACACATTTTCGTTCTACACTGTTTACGTTCACTTAACGACTTGTTTACGAGGACCCTCGCAGTGACGGGCATTTTGACAGTGCGTGTGTGTGTATTTTACCGTTCAACCCCAATAAGGTGTCAGTATCACGTGCTGTATGCATTTCAGGTGTGTCGCTCAGGAACCGTCTCTCAGACAACACACATATACCAAAAATACTTCTCTTTAGCTGCTTTTGGTTTAAAAATCACTCGTTTTTAAATCGCACGGCTTAGAAGCATTAATGTCGAGCCCTGTGTTCAGTCATGATTTCTGTCGTGCTGTAAAGCGGAACAGGTGATTGTTCTTCTGCCGTTTGCTTGAACTGACGCCTGTTCACACATACTCCGTTTGCAGTGCGTATGCGGTGCATATTTTTTTCCGTACCCATGTTAACAGGTTAGAGCTTTCACACTGCACGCGGATGCAGTCCGTCGATCCGTTCCAGTTGCGGTGCGTATACAGCAGTGCAGAGATCGTTCCCGCACCGAGTCTATTTCTGCTGTGCTGCAAACGCTGAATTGAAGTGACAGCGCACGGTTCGTGGTCAAAATGAACACAGATTGACCTGAAAATGTAGTAATTTCACCATAAATGTATTTAATTAAATACTACTTTTCATCTTTTTACTTTAAGACCAGGGTTTTAAGCAAGGAAAACAATTTACCTCAACAACGACATTATGAACTACACTCGTCTCATTCGTGGAGGTGGAAAAACAAGTTCTTTGTGACATGCAAGATTTATTGTATTAAAATTTAAATGCAAAAGAAAAGGCATGAAAGTCGGCTGTTTTTGTCAATTTCAAGTTTTAATTTAAAATGTTTGCGATTTTAATATATTACATGCTTAAATATTTGACCACTTGCTTGAGCAACTTAATATATATAGAAGTAATGCACGGAATTATAGGCCTATGTTGTTTTAATTGTGTTTAAACGTGCATACGTCCATTCAAGTTTGTATATGTGTACAAAGAGAATCGCAATGCTGACAAAACCTTTTTTTTAATAAAAGTTGCTGCATAACTTCTGGATTTGAAATGAAAATAGTGAGAATGTGTTTGTGGTACAGCCCCAGATCAGTTACGCACTGCAAACGCAGCATATGTGAAAGCACTATAGCGCGTGCTGCTCCTGTACCGTATACGCACCGCAACACGCACCGCATACGCACTGCACACGGAGTATGTGTGAAACCGGCGTGAGACGCTACAGCGATCTGTGTGACTGCCACGCAACAGAGCGTCGAAAGGAGTCTACGGTCTCACTCCAGTCTAATTAGCCTAGTTCCCATTATTATTGTGAAGTTTACAGTGCAACTTCAGCCCTTCAGTCAACACAGCGAACTTCGCTGTAGCGACTAGTTCGCAGGCAAGATGAAATCAATGCCGTTTCATAACAGAAAGTCATATTTTGATTAGAAACCCCATAAGATTTTCCTGAGATGTTTATTTATGTCAAACAATTTGGAAATGAGTCAAATTTTCATCTCCAAAGTTTAAAACAGTGAAGCTGCTCTGAAAGCTGTTAGTGGATTTACCTGTCGTGTTCTCGGCTGCGGCTGCGTCTGCTGTGAGGCCTTCCTCTGGAGCTGCTGGGAGAAACACACGTCAGAGCAGACAGAGCCACGGTTCTCCAGAGAGGTCATGCGACGGATGTCATGCGACACGAGGTCATGCGACACGAGGTCATGTGACGGAGATCATGCGACACGAGGTCATGTGATGGAGATCATGCGACACGAGGTCATATTCCATATTAGAAACTTTCCATGGGAATAATGGGAATTAAGGGGAACTTAGGGGAACTAACTGGGGATTTATTGTAATGTAATCGACATTTAAATACATATTTATAGCAAAACAATACATTTATAGTTTGTAAAATACACAATAGTGTCTATGGAAGCAGCAATAACAACCCATTCAAATGATATTTGACGACGGTTTTTATTCATAACAGAGACAGTGTAAATAACTATAAAGTCAACACTATTTTCAGTTCACCGGCCACTTACTTTCATGTATTTCGGGAGAAACTGATGAATTCACGCGCAGTAATAACTTAAATCCAACAGACAGGAATCTCTGAACTGCGGCCCAAACACGGCGCCCATCTCACGTTACAGATCAAGATAACTTATAAAGGTTTTTTAAACTACAAAACAAACTCACATATTTGAGAATCGGAATAGAAAATTGTTTATGACATGGTAAGCAAGTTTGTTTAATATTTAGAAATAAAAGCGCTAAATCTGTCATACAGCGCTATTTTGGCTGTGGTGAATCACGTGCCAAGCATGACGCGTCACCATGGAAACCATGGGGGGGGGGGGGGGGGGGGCATCGTGATGTTGGCTAAACATCTTGATGTCTGTCAGCCATCATCATCGTCCATCGGCCCAACCCTAGTAAAAATACTAATGCAATGGCATGAACAGATACATAAATAGTAAGGCTAGCTAAACAACTGGAATGATCTAGAAAACATATTGCAGGAGGCAGAGAAAAACAGCCACATGAGGTAGCTAGCATCTGCCTTATGTGGTAAATAAAGTTATGCTAGCTTATTTAGCATCTAACTTAGCATTGCTACTAGAATACATTTCTATGTGATATTTCCAATTAAAACATTTAATAAATATATTTCCCTATAATATCATCAAAACTTACTTCACTTTTAGTCCACAGGCTCAAATGTGTGCCTTCAATAGTCTTGTGCTTTGGGCTTCTGTACATGTGATGGAGGCCTGCACAGTGCCAGTAGGGGGTGTGGTCTCAATAGCCATGCAGTAAGCAGTGTTCTGTGTGCATGTGATTGAGGAATGGCATGGATATTCAAGTGTATTTGAATGGCATCTGTTTGATTTAGTCAAGATTATGCTAAAATTTACTTTACTCAACTATATTTAAGTTCCCTATGAAGAGCTAACCCTCAACTTTGAAAATTCCCACTTTATTCCCGTTTATTCCCTTAAAGTCCCATGGAAAGCTTCCATCTTTGAAAATTCCCAGAATTTTGCAACCCTAGACACGAGGTCATGTGACAGAGATCATGCGACACGAGGTCATGCGACACGAGGTCATGCGACACGAGGTCATGTGACGGAGGTCATGCGACACGAGGTCATTTGATGGAGATCATGCGACACGAGGTCATGTGACGGAGGTCATGCGACACGAGGTCATGTGATGGAGATCATGCGACGGAGATCATGTGACGAGGTCATGCGACTCACTCTCGGGGGCTGTCGGACCGCCGGCGCCGTCTCTCGTAGGATTGGCTGCGTGATCTGCGTCTGTCGCTGCGGCTGCGAGAGCGTCTGCGTCTACTATCCCGTTCGCTGCGCGGAGACTGACGCTCCTTCGTCTTCATCTGACCGGGCGCTGAGAAACACAAGAGGACACTCGTAAAC
>CM060609.1:44863495-44955995 GCA_030578255.1 Tiaroga cobitis | reverse complement strand
TCCTCTCTCTCTCTCACACACACACACTGAGCATGAGCTTCCTCTCTCTCTCTCACACACACACACTGAGCATGAGCTTCCTCACACACACTGAGCATGAGCTTCCTCTCTCTCTCTCACACACACACACTGAGCATGAGCTTCCTCTCTCTCTCTCACACACACACACTGAGCATGAGCTTCCTCACACACACTGAGCATGAGCTTCCTCACACACTCACACACACACTCACTGAGCAGGTCCTGAGTGATGGAGGATACGGGTGGCACCTTTACCTGGATCTTTACGCTCTTTAGCCGCCGCCCGTCTCTGTCTGCACTTTGTTCTCTCTCTGTCACTCCTCCTCTTTTCCTCTGTCTCTTCGATCTTTAACTTGCTTTGACACTTTGCCTCTCTGTAAGTAGCGATCGCTTGATCTTTCTTTCTTGGCTGCTGTGTCTTGGCTTTAGTCCTACTCTACACGGGTCTGTTAACTCTGTGTGTGTGCCGGGCTCCACGACTGGACGCTTTACACAGTCTGGGGCGACAACAGAGAAATAAGGGTTAGACTGGAGCGAGCTGCGGAGAGAAACACACACACACACACACGCTGCAGCTCCACACGGGCTGAAAAGGATATTGAATGTACGCAAATCCTCTGGGTCGGCGTGAATAGAAGTCTAGAGGAATGTAGACGTCGGCAACGGGCCCGTATCGGCCGAACTCTCGGCGCAGGTCCTCTGGCCTGAACACCGGGAAATACACACGCTCTTAATGCTGGAAGTGCAGACGCCCTCGAGTGACACACACACACACACAGCAGTCAGACAACACACACACACACAGCAGTCAGACAACACACACACACACACTCACCCCCGTCAGACAACACACACACACACACACTCACAGCAGTCAGACAACACACACACACACACACAGCAGTCAGACAACACACACACACACACTCACCCCCGTCAGACAACACACACACACACACTCACAGCAGTCAGACAACACACACACACACACACACACACACACACAGCAGTCAGACAACACACACACACACACACACACTCACAGCAGTCAGACAACACACACACACACACAGCAGTCAGACAACACACACACACACACACACTCACCCCCGTCAGACAACACACACACACTCACAGCAGCCAGACAACACACACACACACTCACCCCCGTCAAACACACACACACACCCCCGTCAGACAACACACACACACACACTCACCCCCGTCAGACAACACACACACACACTCACCCCCGTCAGACAACACAAACACACTCACCCCCGTCAGACAACACACACACACACACACTCACCCCCGTCAGACAACACACAAACACACACTCACCCCCGTCAGACAACACACACACACACTCACCCCCGTCAGACAACACACAAACACACACTCACCCCCGTCAGACAACACACACACACACACTCCCCCCGTCAGACAACACACACACACACTCACCCCCGTCAGACAACACACACACACACACACACACACACACACTCACCCCCGTCAGACAACACACACACACTCCCCCCGTCAGACAACACACACACACACACACTCCCCCCCGTCAGACAACACACACACACACACTCACCCCCGTCAGACAACACACACACACAAACTCACTCACCCCCGTCAGACAACACACACACACTCACCCCCGTCAGACAACACACACACACTCACCCCCGTCAGACAACACACACACACACACACACACACACACACTCACCCCCGTCAGACAACACACACACACAAACTCACTCACCCCCGTCAGACAACACACACACACTCACCCCCGTCAGACAACACACACACACTCACCCCCGTCAGACAACACACACACACACACTCCCCCCCGTCAGACAACACACAAACACACACTCACCCCCGTCAGACAACACACACACACACACTCACTCACCCCCGTCAGACAACACACACACACTCACCCCCGTCAGACAACACACACACTCCCCCCCGTCAGACAACACACAAACACACACTCACCCCCGTCAGACAACACACAAACACACACTCACCCCCGTCAGACAACACACACACACAAACACACACTCACCCCCGTCAGACAACACACACACACACACACTCACTCACCCCCGTCAGACAACACACAAACTCACTCACCCCCGTCAGACAACACACACACACTCACCCCCGTCAGACAACACACACACACTCCCCCCCGTCAGACAACACACACACACTCCCCCCCGTCAGACAACACACAAACACACACTCACCCCCGTCAGACAACACACACACACACACACTCACTCACCCCCGTCAGACAACACAGACACACACACACACACACACACTCACCCCCGTCAGACAACACACACACTCACCCCCGTCAGACAACACACACACACACACACACACACACTCACTCACGTCAGACAACACACACACTCACT
Source organism: Tiaroga cobitis (assembly GCA_030578255.1). Classification (NCBI taxonomy): domain Eukaryota; kingdom Metazoa; phylum Chordata; class Actinopteri; order Cypriniformes; family Leuciscidae; genus Tiaroga; species Tiaroga cobitis. Next base: position 44,953,521 of record CM060609.1, on the reverse strand, counting down.
CACCCCCGTCAGACAACACACACACACTCACTCACCCCCGTCAGACAACACACACACACTCACCCCCGTCAGACAACACACACACACTCACTCACCCCCGTCAGACAACACACACACACACACTCACCCCCGTCAGACAACACACACACACACTCACCCCCGTCAGACAACACACACACACTCACCCCCGTCAGACAACACACACACACACTCACCCCCGTCAGACAACACACACACACTCACACACACACACACACACACACCCGCAGGTAAAGCAGCGGATACTGTCGATTAACACAAAAACAAGCTTCGGATCTTCCCTCAGTTTCTTTAAGAAAAGGCAAAACAAGATTATGTTGAGCCACTTAAACCTGGGCAGTTTCTGGAGGATTTCAAAGATCATTTTATAAAAGCACTTTCATTCATTCTTCTGTTAGCTTTTGTATTGCAACATTTTAAGGTTTATGATAAAAAAAAAATTAAGTTGTAAAAATACACAAAAAAGATTGGTACGTGATTTTTCCACACTAGTCGCATATAATAACACTTGCTGTCTGTAATGCTGATATTCAGCATTTTAGCAGTTTTCCCCATTCGTTCACTTCCGTTGTGTTTTTATTAACTAAATAAAAAAAGGAGTGAAAATGTATTTTTGTGTTCATCAACATTATGCCACAAATATTGTCCCAGAATTTTCCTTTAAAAAAAAACAGTTAAACAAACGTGTTCTGGATATGAAATAAGTAGTAATTTCACGAGTTTTCTGGTGATTATACTTCATTAGAAGCTTTAATCACGAACAGATTTTATTGCACCAATGACTGAATACATGTCAAGATATAAACAGCCTTTAAAATCAGAATATCAGGATGCTAACTCTGTTAACTTTGGTTACTGAAATACAATAACAGCAGTTAATCTCGAACATATGATTATTAAGTACACCTAAGTATACATCCACGATAATTACAGTCCCTGAGCTGAAAAACAGATATTTGTAAAGACTAACAGGGGATAATAATGATAAAGAGGTTAATATTAATAATAACAACAACAATGCGCGTGAGCTGTGCGCGCTCACGCCAACATTCACGCGCCAACCACAATAAACCCCTTCTTCTAACATCAGATATAGAGTATTATCAATGAGAGCAATAACGTGTTTAACCAGACAGAAGCTTAATTGATGATAATGTAACAGACATATGGAGTCTTATTATAGCGTAAATGGAAAAGTTTCACTTACCGGGACTCGTCGGAAATATTTCGAACAAACAGCGAGCTGTTCGGCGGTCTCATGTACCGAGACATGATAATAATGATTAAAGTCTCGTATGATTATTACCGACAAAATAATTCACTTTCAAGAACGATTCTTGATTGAATTCTTCTCCACTCCACGCGGTTCCGTGTCGCTTTCACTTCAGCAGCAGCGAGGCCTGAAAACCCTTACCAGCAGCTGCGCTTCGGCTTCACTGACCGGAAACACCCGCAGTGTTCGACACCCCCCTACAGACACACTCCAGTACTGCACCCCTATTGACACACTCCAGTACTTAACCCCTATAGACACACTCCAGTACTTAACCCCTATAGACACACTCCAGTACTGCACCCCTACAGACACACTCCAGTACTGAACCCCTATCCACAAGTTTCCTACGTCCCATGAGGCCTTGCGTCAAAAGTGGGTGCGTCTTCCGGTTCGAAGTAAACAAGCGAAACGTGACACTCATTTATTCATTCGACTATCGATTAATCATTAATATTTATTCTAAAATGTATTATTTAATTTGTTTAACTTTTTATCAATTACAAATGCAATGAAAATACAAAAATACAGCGTGTTTTTCCACGATGAGTTCTTTATTACAAGATCAACTTGTGGCAGTTAAACTGGACATTCGGTTATGGCTAAACTTGAAGATATGCGCTGCGGTGCTCTGGACTGCCGGTGCGAGTCGGCGTTTTTTAAACAGAGACCCTTGTTTGTTCCTAAATAGTAATAAAAAAGAATCATGTTAAATAAAACCGAAATCGCGATACTCAGATCCACGGACCTGTGTCGCGGTCAGGGAAGGCAGAATCATGATACGCCCTTCCCACTCCCAGAGATATCCTTCCCGTCCAGATCCAATATAGCTACCATATCTTTACTATTTGTATTATTTGAAGTTAACATTATAAAATTTGTAGACCTACACCACAAAACTAGTTGAGGATAAATTATTTAAAATTGGGCGATTCCAGCATTATGGACGTGACATTTGCAGTCAAAATATAAATTCTCCGAAAATGCATTTAGGCTATTGAAACCTCGGTTTATATACATATATCATATCATATCAATAAAGGAGTCCAGACATTAGAAATATATAGCACATGCATTTTGTATTTAATATGAGGGAAATACACGAGGGTGACACAAAAAAAAAACTTTAAATAAAGGCTCAGTGCTTTCAAAAAGTTAAAGTTAATTTCGTTTTGTATTAATTTGTATCTTAATTTCAATCAATGTTTCATCAACAATTTACCTGGATTTAATAAATAATAAGTAGCGGTAAATATAGCAGACAATAATCAAGACACGGAGGCGCTGGCGCCTGAACAGCAGCTCGTCTCATAAATGAACCGAAACTCAGCGTCTACTTGCCTTACAGACCTGAGAAATATATATATAGCCTATATTATATTAGATATACTATGAAATGTTTACTGTGTCATTCATGTTCTGAATATGTTGCTTCACAGTAGCCTTCACTTAAAATCTTTAGTCCAAGATTGTTGGATAATACAATTTGCCACTGAATTAGTTTAGTCCGGTTATAGGCCTATGTACAACCGCGAACAGCATGTTGTCCCTGAGCTCCGTAACGACATCCCTCATAAAGGTTTGCGACTTATTTTAAATAGTAAAATATTATCTGAAAAACACCTAGCCTCTTCGCTAAATAGCACACAAAATACCATTGGTATGCTACTTCCGCCGCCTGACCGGAAGTTGCACCCACTTTATTTTTTACAGTAGCGCCCCCCGGAAACAGGTGGATAGACACACTCCAGTACTGCACCCCTATAGACACACTCCAGTACTGCACCCCTACAGACACACTCCAGTACTGCACCCCTACAGACACACTCCAGTACTGAACCCCTATAGACACACTCCAGTACTGCACCCCTACAGACACACTCCAGTACTGCACCCCTACAGACACACTCCAGTACTGAACCCCTATAGACACATTCCAGTACTGAACCCCTATAGACACACTCCAGTACTGCACCCCTATAGACACACTCCAGTACTGCACCCCTACAGACACACTCCAGTACTGCACCCCTATAGACACACTCCAGTACTGCACCCCTACAGACACACTCCAGTACTGCACCCCTACAGACACACTCCAGTACTGCACCCCTATAGACACATTCCAGTACTGAACCCCTATAGACACATTCCAGTACTGCACCCCTATAGACACACTCCAGTACTGCACCCCTATAGACACACTCCAGTACTGAACCCCTATAGACACACTCCAGTACTGCACCCCTATAGACACACTCCAGTACTGCACCCCTATAGACACACTCCAGTACTGCACCCCTACAGACACACTCCAGTACTGAACCCCTACAGACACACTCCAGTACTGAACCCCTATAGACACACTACAGTACTGCACCCCTATAGACACACTCCAGTACTGAACTCGCAAACTGAGTTTCAATGAAACACCTACATGGTTTATTTATGAATATATATACAGTAATAAAGCATGACAACAGTTCAATCATCAAACTGTCCCCTATACTGTCCATTTGAAGACTTGTGACTACAAAAGTTTATATAAGACTAAAGATTGAAAATATGTTTAACCCTTTAGCGGTTTTCTCAACTAACTGCAAGCCACAGTTTGGATGAAAGGTAAAAACAGAAAGCGTGACTGATCCTCCCTCAGTTTATTAAAAGGAACCCAGTTTATGTCTTTGAATCACACATTATTACACAATATATTTTAATAAGAAACGGGTTGAGGTCAATAATTTTTTTCATCAAAGGTCAGAATGAAGACAAAGCTCAAAAACTTGTTTATTTCAATCACTAGAATAAGGGTTTTAAAATAATAATTTTCTCAAAACATACAGTAAAAAGGTTAAACTGTGGAAAGTTTAGAATCCAAAAGTGAAGTTTATCCGGTTGGATTAAACGCGGCGGCTTCTCCGGACAAGAGTCGCACTTCCAGCGGTGAGTGTCTGAAACCAGAGAGAAAGAGAGATGACACCAACTAACTCTGTGCTGAAATACAGGAGTACATGATTCTCTTCTGACCTCGATCATCTCCTCGCCCTGGATCTCTCTCACGTGTGTGAATTTATCCGATTCAATCACGATCTTTCCATCGATGAGTCGAGCTGTTGCCTGAAACCACAAGAACAACTAATCAAATCTGATGAGGTGCTTAATATGACTGCAAAATAGCTGACTTATGAATATATGAACACATACAGTGTCTGTATTATATCTGTGCACACACACACACACTCACATTCACACTCACACTCACAAACACACACACACACACACACACACACACACACACACACACTCACACACACACACTCTCTCTCACACACACACACACACACACACACACACAAACACACTCTCACTCAAGCACACACACACACACACACACACGCACACACACACACACTCTCACTCAAGCACACACACAGGTGTGACGCAGGCCAGTTGTTGCTAGATAACCACAGACTCCAGACTCTCTACAGACTAATTAACTACTTTTTCTTCCAATTACTGTTTGCTTAAATAAAACAGTTTCTCAGTGTTTCGGACTCGTTTCTCGACACTAAAGTCACTTTATCAAACAGCGATCAGAACATCAGTGTATGTGGGATAAACTGAGGATCATTTATCATAGTTTCAGCACAAAATACATTCAATAACATCTTTACATTTACATCAATTCATCTCACACTCGGACACAAACACCAGCAAAACTCTACACACACTGGCCAATTCACACACGTTTACATTCTCTTTTTCAGGGAGAATGACTTGATTTCAGACATGAATGAAGAGTTTTGATAAATGTGTCCTAGCGACTGTAGAACGGACTGACCTTGATCTTCTTGCCGTCCATGGTGTTGAACTCGCTCTCAGTGCCGATGGTGAAGGTGTTGGTGTTGCTCCTGAGGGCCGTTTTCACACAGATGCTGAACTCCTCTCCGTTCTGCTCGATCATTGTCAGAGGTTTCACTTCTTTCATCATTTTCATGTAAATCTCCGGAGCCGCTGCGCTCATAAAAACATGTCGCACCTCACTTTCATTACATACGAACAACAACAACTTTAGAAAAGTTCAAATTAAAAGAAAATCAGAAGACTGACATACTGAAAGTGAATGTATTAAATAAGGGTTATATGTCAAACTCACATATGGCTCTGAGAAACGCCTCTGGGTTCTCCTGTTCACACAGTTTCCAGCTTCCACTGAAGTCCATGATTCCTTTCTGTGACTGTAGATCTGAGATATGATTCTGATGATCATGTGTGAGTCTGTTTGTGATGGTTTATGTCTCAGGAGCTTCATGTTTGAGTCTTAAATTAGTCTCTCTGGGCTTTACATGCACATTAAAGGTCAAACATGCCAGTTATTATGAAATAAAGCATATATGTCCAGAAACTCCTATAAAACACACGTCTATCCATATTCCTCAAAGCCAAAGTCGATGTCAGTCTGTTACATTGAATTTAAATAAAAGTTTGGGGTCTGTAAGATATTTACTGTTTGTGAAAGAGTCTCTTCTGCTCAACAAGACTGTATTTATTTGATCAAAAATACAGTAAAAACAGTGTAATATTACTACAGTGTAAATCATCTGTTTTCTATATGAATATATAGTAAAGTGTAATTTATTCCTGTGATCAAAGCTGAATGTTCAGCATCATTACTCCAGTCTTCAGTGTCACATGATCCTCCAGAAATCACTCTAATATGAGGATCTGATGATCAAGAAACATTTATGATTATTATCAGTGTTGATAACAGTTTAAGTGGAAACTGCTAAAAAAAAAATTACATTCTAAATGTCTTTACTGTCACTTTTGATCAATTTATATTTATCCTTGATGAAAGTATTGATTTCTTTTTAAAAAAAGCTTTTGAACAGTAAATAAACAAAGACAATGATAACAGAGTCAGACTGAAGTCTCAGTATAAAGTCTCTCAGAAACCGACGATCAGCTTTAATAACACACGATGTCGGTGGACGGCTGTTGTTACCAAATGTGTGGCGTGTGAATCCAAAACATGTTTGGATTCTTTTCAAAACAGTTAAAGAATGTTATGAGGCGAAGTGAATAAATCTTTCAGATTTAGATCATCAAAAACAAACAAATGAGCATCATGTGACTCTTCATAGAGATTTTCATTCATTGAAGCTCCGGATGTTCTTTGCAGAAACTCTTATATTTGAGCTTCTTCTGCTCACTCCAGGTGCATCATGGGATGCTTTTGAACGCTAGTGAAGGAGGAACATGTGAGGAGCACATCATGCTCTAGAAGCTTCTTGTCCATCTGCTAAAAAAAGTCTAAATCTATTATTTAATAAATTCAGATGCAAGTAATATTTGTCTACAAAACTTGACTTCAGAATGTTTTAAGAGCAAAAGCAACATAAATTCACAAGTTTGAAGTGTACATTGGCCATTTCTAGCTATTTCTAGCAACAAATACAGATGAAAACGTTTAGTGAGTGGATCGCTGAAAGCAGGTCCGGAGGAGGTCAAAAATGCCTGTGAGCATATCACAAACATGAGGGTTAGCTATGGGAAGAATCAAAACAAGCCACTGGACTTGGCTGTGTCGTACCAAACAAACAGCTACCTTCCTTCTCCTCTTCATTCGGCTGCGTAACCCTAACCGTAACCCTAACCGTAACCCTAACCATAAACATAAACATAACCCTAACCCTAACCGTAACCATAACCATAACCGTAACCCTAACCATAAACATAAACGTAACCCTAACCGTAACCCTAACCATAACCGTCACCATAACCGTGACCCTAACCGTAACCATAACCGTAACCCGCTGTCCTGCAGAGTTCAGCTCCAAGTCAAGTCATCTTCATTTATACAGCGCTTTTAACAAAGGATTGTTCCAAAGCGGCTTTACAGTGATAATAGGAAATTAAAGTAACAGAGATTGTTTAGGCTTTACAGCAGCTCTAGAATAAAGTTATTTTCCAGCTAAAGTTAATTTCGATTGATTCACTTCCATTGCAAAGATCATTAGTTATTAACTTAGGGGCCACTAACACGACACTGTTTTAACAGAAAACTCTTTAAGTTCTCTCTACGCAAACTTTAAAAACGCGAACCTGTGAAAACGCTGATGCACGCACATGCGTAAGAGTTCATTCTATAGGTATGCGCATTTGAATATAGGTGTGCAGGCATGTAGTCCTTCCCTAAAAACCAACCCTTAACAAACTACTTGTATGGCCTTAAAATTTATAATACAGAATTGTATCGCTTCGGCGTAGCCACGCGAACCGGAATTATCCCGACAACGATTATCTGTACAGAGGAGGAGGGAGGGAGGCCTTCACAGGGAGAGACTAGTGACACTTCAGGACTGCGTTGTCGTCACGCCCAGACGCAGGTCCTTCATCAGATCTGGATACGTCCTGGATACGGCGGACTGCGGTAAACCTCGGGCTAAACAGAGAGACTAATATTAGCGTAGATGCCATTCTTCTTATGATGTAACGAGTACATCAGGATTCATGGGAAGTGTTCCCAGTTCCGGCTGACCTAATCTATGCAGCCTAACATTGAATTATAGAAGTCTATAGTGTGTTATGTGTATGCTAGGGCAAAGAGATGTGTTTTTAGTCTAGCTTTGAACTGACAGAGTGTGTCTGCTTCCCGGACAATGGTAGGAAGACTGTTCCAGAGTTTTGGTGCTAAATAGGAAAAGGATCTCCCGCCTGCAGTCGATTTAGATATTCTAGGTATTATCAACTGGCCTGAACTTTGAGATCGCAATAGACGTGAAGGACTATAATGCGTTAAGAGCTCGCTCAAGTACTGCGGAGCTAAACCATTTAGTGCTTTGTAAGTAATCAGCAATATTTATACAATGTTTAATAGGGAGCCAATGCAGTGTTGACAGGACCGGGCTAATATGGTCATACTTCCTGGTTCTGGTAAGAACTCGAGCTGCTGCGTTTTGGACCAGCTGGAGTTTGTTTATTAAGCGTGCAGGGCAACCACCCAGTAGAGAATTACAATAATCTAGCCTTGAGGTCATGAACGCATGAACTAACTGTTCTGCATTCGTCAATGAGAGCATATGGCATAATTTAGATATATTTTGAAGATGGAAAAATGCGGTTTTACAGATACTAGATACTTTCAAATGAAAGATTGGTATCAAAGAGCACACCCAGGTGACGACGAAGACTTAACAGAGCAGCCATCAAGTGTTAGACTGGGTTGGTTCAGGGTTGGAGCCAAACTCTTCAGGACAGCGAACTTAGCTAAACTACCCTAACCTAACCTAACCTAACCTAACCTAACCTGAAGATCTGAACACAAGAGTCATGGGATACGCATGTAAAACGCAGGATAATACCAGGTGGAGGTGGCCTAAAACAGGACAAGGATGAGACGTTTGACATATGCACTCAGATCACTAGAAAGAATAGTTTAATAATTTTCCACTGCATGAAATACATATAAAATTCAAACAAACAAGGATCCTCAGTCTTTATGATAAAACAGCTCTTCCTCCTCTAGCAGGTTATGTGGACCTGGATCACTCAAACACCGAGGCAGGTTCTGCTCCTGCACACCCAGAGCAAACGTCACGCTCAGCTTGTGTCCTCGGCTGTCCTGCACACCGTCCGGGTTCTGGGTCTGAGCGGATCCGTCGGACATCTCAGGGTCTCTGGGGACCGACACTAGGATACTCGGCCTGGCCGTATGACCTCGAGTGTCTGGAAGACAACGTTTCAAACACATCATGCCACATTCTGTTACTGAATGACCTTGGAAACACCTGAGAAGGTCTCCTGACTCAGGTGACCCTGGAAACACTTGAACAGGTTATATGACTCGAGTGACCTTGGCAACACCTGAGAAGGTCACCTGACTCAGGTGACCCTGGAAACAGTTGAACAGGTCAAATGACTCGAGTGACCTTGGAAACACCTGAGAAGGTCACCTGACTTGAGTGACTCTGGAAACACCTGAGAAGGTCACCTGACTCGAGTGACCTTGGAAACACCTAAGAAGGTCACCTGACTCGAGTGACCCTGGAAACACCTGAGAAGGTCACCTGACTCGAAGCGGCCTCTCCGCACTGCAGGAGACTCGGAGCGATTCGCAGGAACCGCCAGAAAGTGGCTCATCTGGAAAAGTGACACCTTAAATTACTGGCTTTTCCTTTGGCTTGAGCGTTTAAATACAAACAAATAAATTAAAGCATAAGCTTTCTTTCTTTCTTTTCTTACTCACCCGCCGCTCTATTTCCACGCACTGTTTCCTGATCCGCGTCTCGCTCCAGTCGTCTTCTGCAGCGTCAGGCATCAGTGTGTGTCTGCTGTACGAGCGCAGCTAACCACACACACACACACACACACACACACACACGCAAGTTACTTACACAATCCAGTAAATACGTCTGCAGTGAACTGAGCAAGAGACACACATCTCAGTGCTTACATCTGAATAAATGTGTGCTGCATTTTCAAGCACTGAAGCACAGAATCCTAGCACACTGCTAAACTCACACAGTGCAGTACACACTTAATAACCTGCTGCTTCTTTAGAAAAAATTGTGTAAAACACATTTTACAAGCATAAACATTTCAAACAAAATGCTACATCAGGCGACCTCATAATGCATGTTTAATTCAGCGAGAGCTTTAGCAACACAAATGTACAATTATTTGTCATGCCAATAAAATAGAAAAAAAATTAATCTAAATTAATCTAAAAATGAGTCAAGATGATGTTGAAATTACTGCCGCTTCAAGGTTGAGTTTATTGCATTATGGGATACAGCAGCCTACCTGACACTTGTACAACACTTGTACCATGTCACCCAGGTATTCTACACAGAACATTCACACTGGCTGAACACATGCAATCAGTATGTCGTGTGTCTCACTCTCTGTCGCGTCTTCTGCAGGTTTGCTCGCAGAATCTTTCTGATTTCTTCTTCTCGTTCTTTAGAGATGTTAAGCGTCCTCCTGCTGCGCTGCTGTCTGCAGACACACACACACACATGCAGTGAGAAGCGTGATGTGAGCGTGTGCAGTGTGAAGAGTGTGATGTGAGTGTGAGGAGCGTGATGTGAGTCTGTGCAGTGTGAGGACTGTGAGGAGCGTGATGTGAGCATGAGGAGCGTTTGCAGTGTGAGGAGTGTGAGGAGCGTGAGGAGTGTGTGCAGTGTAAGGAGTGTGATGTGAGCGTGTGCAGTGTGAGGAGTGTGTGCAGTGTGAGGAGCGTGATGTGAGCGTTGCAGTGTGAGGAGCGTGAGGAGTGTGTGCAGCGTAAGGAGTGTGATGTGAGCGTGTGCAATGTGAGGAGTGTGATGTGAGCGTGTGCAGTGTGAGGAGTGTGTGCAGTGTGAGGAGCGTGATGTGAGCGTTGCAGTGTGAGGAGCGTGTGCAATGTGAGGAGTGTGTGCAGTGTGAGGAGCGTGTGAGGAGTGTGTGCAGTGTGAGGAGCGTGTGCAGTGTGAGGAGCGTGTGCAGTGAGTGTGTGCAGTGTGAGGAGCGTATGCAGTGTGAGGAGCGTGTGCAGTGTGAGGAGCGTGTGCAGTGTGAGTGTGTGCAGTGTGAGGAGCGTATGCAGTGTGAGGAGTGTGTGCAGTGTGAGGAGCGTGTGCAGTGTGAGGAGTGTGATGTGAGCGTGTGCAGTGTGAGGAGCGTGTGCAGTGTGAGGAGCGTGAGGAGTGTGTGCAGTGTGATGTGAGCGTGTGCTGTGTGAGGAGCGTGTGCAGTGTGAGGAGCGTGTGCAGTGTGAGGAGCGTGTGCAGTGTGAGCGTGTGCTGTGTGAGGAGTGTGTGCAGTGTGAGCGTGTGCTGTGTGAGGAGCGTGTGCAGTGTGAGCGTGTGCTGTGTGAGGAGTGTGTGCAGTGTGAGGAGCGTGTGCAGTGTGAGGAGCGTGAGGAGTGTGTGCAGTGTGAGGAGTGTGATGCGAGCGTGTGCAGTGTGAGGAGTGTGATGTGAGCGTGTGCAGTGTGAGGAGCGTTAGGTGAGCGTGTGATGTGAGCGTGTGCAGTGTAAGGAGTGTGATGTGAGCGTGTGCAGTGTGAGGAGCGTTAGGTGAGCGTGTGATGTGAGCGTGTGCAGTGTAAGGAGTGTGATGTGAGCGTGTGCAGTGTGAGGAGTGTGATGTGAGCGTGTGCAGTGTGAGGAGCGTTAGGTGAGCGTGTGATGTGAGCGTGTGCAGTGTGAGGAGTGTGATGTGAGCGTGTGCAGTGTGAGGAGTGTGTGCAGTGTGAGGAGTGTGTGTGTGTGTGCAGTGTGAAGAGTGTGTGCAGTGTGAGGAGTGTGATGTGAGCGTGTGCAGTGTGAGGAGTGTGATGTGAGCGTGTGCAGTGTGAGGAGTGTGAGGAGTGTGTGGAGTGTGTGGAAACTCACGGTATGGCCGATGCAGTGCTCAGACTGGCTGAACTGTTGCTCTCCAGCAGCATCATGGCCTGTTTGAGCTCCATCTTATTGTAGAAGGAGATGAGCTGCGGTTCCTGCGATCGCTCTCCAGTGATTAGACACCGCTTGATGTAACGCTTATTAAACCGATTCAGCCTGCAGAAGAACACGCATAAAAAAATAGAACGTTTACAAGATCTGAAATACAAGAGTTCAGCCTGTGAACACCTGGCATCATTTACTCGCCCTTATGTCTTCTGCACACAGATAAATACATCAGATAAACGCTAATAATGCGTCACTGTTTTTGGCCTTCAAAACTATTTTGACCAAAACTGAACATTCATTTTTTGCAGAATTTTTTTCTTTTGCTGAAATTTAAGTACATCACTATGTTTGGCATTGTTTTTGTGTAGAGTACAAAAGAAGAAGCCAAACAGACCTAATTTAAGTTGTTATTCACGGTTCAAAGCTTCTGAGAATCAAGGCCTCCACAGTTCATAAAACTCATTCGCAGATTAAACCAAATTGCGTGCACTTGGGATTTAAAGGGTTAGTTCACCCAAAAATGAAAATTAAGTCATTAATTACTCACCCCCATGCTGTACCAACCCCGTAAGACCTTCGTTCATCTTCGGAACACAAATGAAGATATTTTTGATTAAATCTGAGAGCTGGATCACTGCTACATAGGCTGCCTAAGGGTCTGAAACTTGACGGCCCAGAAAGTCATTAAAGAAAATGTTTAAATATTACATGTGCCTACAGTGGCTCAATTATAAGTTTATCAAGCGACGAGACTACTTTTTGTGCGGAAAAACAAACAAAAATAACGACTTTATTCGACTATTCCTTTTCTTCCTTGTGGGCCTGAGACGAGAGTTCAAGAGATTTCCACGACGCATGCGCGAGAACTGAGATGAGGACGTTCTTCTTCGACTCCTTCTTGTTACCGGCTGCTCACCGCTTAGAAGTATTACCGCCACCTACCGTATAAGATGACGTGTTGGAAGCGCAAAACTTTCTGTTTACAAGCAGAGGAAGACGCGCGCTGTACATACGCTTTTCAATTCGACACTTAATGTGCTGTAGGTCTCGCTATATTATATACAATGGTTAAAAAGTGTGCATTTCCAGGATGTCCGAATCGTGAGAAACCAACCAGAGTATGTAAAAGTGCTTCAATGTTGCAAAATGAACGGCTTACCTTTTTCAATCTCCCATTTAATGATCTTGAGCGACTGAAGCTATGGCTGCTGGCTATTCAGCGGGATGTTAATTTACCACTGAAAGTCGTCAAACATATGAGGTTGTGCAGTGAACATTTTACACCTGACGACTTCAAGCCAGTTGAAAAAAACAGTCGACGATTACTGAAATCAACTGCTGTGCCAAACTTGGTTATACAGAACAACAATGTAAGTGTAAGCGGCATGTGGTGTTTGTTAAAATAACAATAACTTAACTTTATCTTAGTTATGTTAAGTTTGTTTACACGTATATATATATATATATACGTGTAAACAAACTTAACATATAATAACAATAACTTAACTTTATATTAGTTATGTTAAGTTTGTTTACACGTATATATATATATATATCGGACATCCTGGAAATGCACACTTTTTAACCATTGTATATAATATAGCGAGACCTACAGCACATTAAGTGTCGAATTGAAAAGCGTATGTACAGCGCGCGTCTTCCTCTGCTTGTAAACAGAAAGTTTTGCGCTTCCAACACGTCATCTTATACGGTAGGTGGCGGTAATACTTCTAAGCGGTGAGCAGCCGGTAACAAGAAGGAGTCGAAGAAGAACGTCCTCATCTCAGTTCTCGCGCATGCGTCGTGGAAATCTCTTGAACTCTCGTCTCAGGCCCACAAGGAAGAAAAGGAATAGTCGAATAAAGTCGTTATTTTTGTTTGTTTTTCCGCTCAAAAAGTAGTCTCGTCGCTTGATAAACTTATAATTGAGCCACTGTAGGCACATGGAATATTTAAACATTTTCTTTAATGACTTTCTGGGCCGTCAAGTTTCAGACCCTTAGGCAGCCTATGTAGCAGTGATCCAGCTCTCAGATTTAATCAAAAATATCTTCATTTGTGTTCCGAAGATGAACGAAGGTCTTACGGGGTTGGTACAGCATGGGGGTGAGTAATTAATGACTTAATTTTCATTTTTTGGTGAACTAACCCTTTAAGAATCGATATCGGTACTCTGATGTTTTTTGGAGAGCATCTGGTCACTGTATGGAAAAGCAGTGTGAACATTGATTCACAACATGAGGATAAAGAGTAAACAATGACAGGATTTTCAGTTTCAGCTGGACTTTTCCTTCAATGCTGGTCTGAAACGCACTTGTCCCTCCAGTGATGATGTCCGTAGTGTCCGCAGACGCCCTCTATTCCAGTTAGCAAAAGTTCCAGAAACTGCAGGAGACACAAAACAGGAGCATTTAACATTTTAATCATCCATTAACTGTCCCGCCGAGCAGTTCTCGGCTACATCACGTGTTTCTCAGTCTTTGAGATCAGGTACACTACCTGAGTGTGAATCTCCTCATTTATTGAACTTTTACTTTGTTTCCTCTTCTTGACGGCCAGAAGGTCAACAAGGGGTCGAATCGTCATTCCCTAAAAAACATCGGCAGGTTGATGGTGATCACGTGACGGAAGCCGAAATGCCAGAAACCACCGGCTACAGTATTTCCTACAACTGGATGGATATTCTTCAGCTAAAGGGAGTGAGTGTCCAATTCTCTCACCTGCACAAACACAGTGAAGAAGATGACGGTGATGATGGCGGTGAGAAACATGTCCTTCATGGGAAAGTCGTCACTGGACAGCAGGAACGCCAGCGAGAAAGCGATCGCGCCCCTCAAGCCCCCGTACGCAACAATGAACTGATCCTTCCCACTCAGCTTCACCATGCGGTACTTATTAATGATGCATGTTAAACCGATCACACCTGCACGACACACCAACACACAAAACTCACAGCTTACAGACAGATTAGATCTGGAAATACGCAAAACAGACCAATAAAGGCTTATCCCTACTTTCAAAGAATTTTAGGAGGCTTTAGTATAAGGGTTAGGGTCAGACACCAATCACACGTATCTGTTAGATACACACTACTGTTCAAAAGTTTGGAATAATAATTTTTTTTTACTGTTTCTGAAAGAGTCTCTTCTGCTCACTCTAACTAGCGTAACATGAGGAGATGCTCACCCAGAATCCTGGACAGCAGACAGAGGACGATGGTGATGGTGACAAACGTCCAGTTCCAGGCGTGCGGCCCGGCCACCGTCGACACGCCCAAGAAGATGAAGATCAGAGTCTCGCTCACGCTGCTCCACATTTTCAGGAAGTACTTGATGGTGGTGTAGGATTTGTGGGAAATGTTGGCCTCCACGTAGGGCCGCATCACCACGCCACACGCGATGAGCCTGAGAACCGCAAAGAAACCCCCGCGTGAGACACAAGCACAGACTCTGGGCTCATTAGCAGTGGGAACGCCAGACTCACGCCATGATGCCGGACAGGTGGAAGACCTCGGCAGACAGATACGCCATGTAACTGTAGACGAAGACGAAGAGTGGCTCGATCACACGGGTGTGTGCCGTGAAGCGTGAGGTGAAGGCCGCCAGAATGCCGTACACGCCGCCCACCATGACTCCGCCCACCGACACCACGAAGAAACACACAACGCCCAGAAATATGTCGAGCGCCGTCACCTCGCCCACATGCGCAAACTCCTCAAACAGGTGATACAGGACCTGAAGGAAACACACACTTACTGTAGCTCATGTATAAACATCGAAAAAGACATTTGAATGAAGGAGCTTTGACTTCTTCACTGTGTGGCTCTGATGATGTGATGTCAGCTGAACCCTGATGGCTGATGTGATTGATGGAGATCCGACAGGAAACAGGGCGGATCTACAGCAGACCAGCGTTCTCTGATCTCAGATGCCACACATTTTTTTAAACAGTTACAGTGCATCCAGAAAGTATTCACAGCGCTTCACTTTTTCCACATTTTGTTATGTTACAGCCTTATTCCAAAATGGATTAAATTAATTATATAAATGGATAAATTAATTAACTATTAGTTTGAAATCTTTGCAAATGTATTTAAAATAAAAACGAAAAAAAAATGACATGTATATAAGTATTCACAGCCTTTGCCATGACACTCAAAATTTAGCTCAAGTGCATCCTGTTTCCACTGATCATCATTGAGATGTTTCTACAACTGGATTGGAGTCCACCTGGGGTAAATTCAGTTGATTGGACATGATTTGGAAAGGCACACACCTGTCTATATAAGGTCCCACAGTTAACAGTGCATGTCAGAGCACAAACCAAGCCATGAAGTCCAAGGCATTGTCTGAGGACCTCCGAGACAGGATTGTATCGAGGCACAGATCTGGGAAAGGCTGCAGAAACATTTCTGCAGCATTGAAGGTCTCAATGAGCACAGTGGCCTCCATCATCCATAAACGGAAGAAGTGGGGACCCACCAGGACTCTTCCTAGAGCTGAGTGATCGCGGGAGAAGGGCCTCAGTCAGGCAGGAGACCAAGAACCCGATGGTCACTCTGCCAGAGCTCTCTCTGTGGAGAGAGGAAAACCGTCCAGAAGAACAACCATATCTCCAGCTCTCCACCAATCAGACGGAAGCCACTTCTCAGTAAAAAGTTTATGACAGCCCGCCCGGAGTTTGCCAAAAGGCACCTGAAGGACTCTCAGACCATGAGAAACAAAATTCTCTGGTCTGATGAAACAAAGATTGAACCCTTTGGCCTTGAATGGCAAGCGTCATGTCTGGAGGAAAGCAGGCACTTTCTCATCACCTGGCCAATACCATCCCTACAGTGTAGCAGCATCACCTGTGGGGGTGTTTAACAGCAGCAGGGACTGGGAGACTCGTCAGGATCGAGGGAAAGATGAGGAACTGGGAGACTCGTCGGGATCGAGGGAAAGATGAGGAACTGGGAGACTCGTCAGGGTCGAGGGAAAGATGAGGAACTGGGGGACTCGTCAGGGTCGAGGGAAAGATGAGCAACTGGTAGACTCGTCAGGATCGAGGGAAAGATGAGGGACTGGGAGACTCGTCAGGATCGAGGGAAAGATGAGGAACTGGGAGACTCGTCAGGATCGAGGGAAAGATGAGGAACTGGGAGACTCGTCAGGGTCGAGGGAAAGATGAGGAACTGGGGGACTCGTCAGGGTCGAGGGAAAGATTAGGAACTGGGAGACTCATCAGGGTCGAGGGAAAGATGAGAAACTGGGAGACTCGTCAGGATCGAGGGAAAGATGAGGAACTGGGAGACTGGTCAGGGTCGAGGGAAAGATGAGGAACTGGGAGACTCGTCAGGGTCGAGGGAAAGATGAGGAACTGGGGGACTCGTCAGGGTTGAGGGAAAGATGAGGAACTGGGAGACTACTCAGGATCGAGGGAAAGATGAGGAACTGTGAGACTCGTCAGGGTCGAGTGAAAGATGAGGATCTGGGAGACTCGTCAGGGTCGAGGGAAAGGTGAGGAACTGTGAGACTCGTCAGGGTCGAGTGAAAGATGAGGATCTGGGAGACTCGTCAGGGTCGAGGGAAAGGTGAGGAACTGTGAGACTCGTCAGGGTCGAGTGAAAGATGAGGATCTGGGAGACTCGTCAGGGTCGAGGGAAAGGTGAGGATCTGGGAGACTCGTCAGGGTCGAGGGAAAGAAGAGGGACTGTGAGACTCGTCAGGGTCGAGTGAAAGATGAGGATCTGGGAGACTCGTCAGGATCGAGGGAAAGATGAGAAACTGGGAGAATCGTCAGGGTCGAGGGAAGATGAGGAACTGGGAGACTCGTCAGGGTCAAGGGAAAGAAGAGGAACTGGGAGCCTCGTCAGGGTCGAGTGAAAGATGAGGAACTGCGAGACTCGTCAGGGTCGAGTGAAAGATGAGGAACTGGGAGACTCGTCAGGATCGAGGGAAAGATGAGGAACTGGGAGACTCGTCAGGATCGAGGGAAAGATGAGGAACTGGGATACTCGTCAGGATCGAGTGAAAGATGAGGAACTGGGATACTCGTCAGGATCGAGGGAAAGATGAGGAACTGGGAGACTCGTCAGGGTCGAGGGAAAGAGGAGGAACTGGGAGCCTCGTCAGGATCGAGGGAAAGATGAGGAACTGGGAGACTTGAACATCTCTGGAGAGATCTGAAAATGGCTGTGCACCGACGCTCCACATCCAACCTGATGGAGCTTGAGAGGTTCTGCAAAGAAGAATAAGATAAACTGCCCCAGAAATAGGTGTGCCAATGAATTATGAATATTTTCCGGATGTAGTGTAGATACTAAAGTAAGTGAGTGTTATTAAATTTCTGTGTAATATTTGTTTAAATGTAAAAATCATTGCTTATAAGTTAAAAAAAAGTCCAGGTTCTATGCATAAATACTAGCATAGTGACGGTTAAGTAGGGCTGCACGACTGGTCAGCATTTTGTGATTATAAATCAATTTGGTTATAAAGTAATAATAATAATGACTACTTCTACAAAAATATATATAGTACTAAATAAGAAATATTACTTTAGTAATATTTTACTGTAAAATAAAAGTATTTGAGAAAAAAATTATTTTATATTACAACTGTAAAACTACAATCCTAATATTCATGGCTGTCTTCATTTCTTAATATTCAAAGATTAAACCATCAAGCTTTTATTTTAGAAGAAAACCGCACCGTGTTTGTGAAGATGTTTGTTAAAGCGATTTAAACTCAGAGCAGATGCAGATGGAGTAAGGGTTACCCACACACACACACCAACACACTCACTCTCAGCGGCGGATCATGAGCTGCTCGCGTCTGATTGAACACAGAGCTGTGCTTCACACATGCATGTTCGTGTATATGGCGTTATTTCCCTGTCAAATGTCGAGAGCGCATTATTGTAGCGCGAAAGTACATTAATATAATGCGCGAGCGTGAATCTCAATGCTCGAGCGCGGAATATAATGCGCGAGCGCGAATCTCTCTGCTCAGGCGCGGGAACTGGGCGCGCTCTCTCAGATACACGCTGCTCTTGTAAGAATTTTCTCTGGGCTCGCTCAGAGAATATGCCTGCACTTAAAACTTCTTCAGTGCAATCGCGAATCTCTCCTCTTCGCTTAAAGTAAGCGTGTATGTGCTTAGACTGTGTCCCGTGCGTTCGCGCATGCCTTATTACTCTTCTCTTCGATTTCTTTCTCTTTGCTCTTGGCATAAACGCTGTCAAAACGGCAACAACCAATCAGAAATTTGTATTCCATATGTTATATAGGGTTTTTTCCCCTTTTTTTCTGCTGTTCTGTAAAGCACTTTGGCCAGCCAGTGGCTGTTGTAAAAATGAGCTATATAAATTAAATGAACTTTAACTTGTGAATGTCATTGGTTGTTTTTGGTCATAATCCTTGTCCTTGTGTTACCATTGTCTCTTGTCTAGCTTTGTTCCCTGTACCATTGTTGGTGATTCTATGTTTAGTCCGAAGTTCATGTTTATGTTCATGTTAATTTCATATTGTCACTTCAACCCAAATCGGTTTATTGGAATAAACTATACTTGGGTTCAATTCAACTCGACTTCAGTGAACTATATTACACATATAATAGACATGATTCATGATTCTATCTTTCTAGATCTTGTTGTCTTAATTTTAAAATCTGAAAGTTCTTGTTTTAGGTTCTTCATATAGGCCTATTATATAGGCTACCTTGTTATGTAAACAACCTTGTTTTAATAATTATTAAAACCTTTCTTAATGTTTTTTTTTTATTAAATGAAACGTTTTTAATTATCTTAGAAAAACATTAAGATAACGTTTATATAATGGGTGAATTGAACGTTTGAATAACGTTCTTATAACCAGGAAATAACGTTAATACAACGTTTATATAACGGGAGAATTGAACGTTCTTATAACCAAGAAATAGCGTTAATACAACGTCTAAAAAACTGGACGTTTTGAAATTCCCTAGAACATTCAGAAATAACGTTTTTATAACTTAATGGGAACGTTCTGAAAACGTTCTTATAACCTAAAATTGTTAGCTGGGGAAGAGGAGAGATTCGCGATTGCACTGAACACGTTTTAAGTGCAGGCATATTCTCTGAGCGAGCCCAGAGAGAGAATTCTTACAAGAGAAGTGTATCTGAGAGCGCGCACCCAGTTCCCGCGCGCGAGCAGAGAGATTCGCGCTCGGCACATTATATTCCGCACGTGCGCAGAGAGATTCGCGCTCGGCACATTATATTCCGCACGTGCGCAGAGAGATTCGCGCTCGGCACATTATAGTCCGCGCGTGCGCAGAGAGATTCGCGCTCGGCACATCATATTCCAAGCGCGAGCAGAGAGATTCACGCTCACGCATTATATTAATGTACTTTCGCGCTACAATAATGCGCTCTCGACATTTGACTGGATAATAACGCCATACGTATATATTTAACAGCACTAAGTGTGTGAGATTCAGTGGGGAGTGTGTGAGCTTCAGTGAGGAGTGTGTGAGCTTCAGTGAGGAGTGTGTGAGCTTCAGTGGGGAGTGTGTGAGCTTCAGTGGGGAGTGTGTGAGCTTCAGTGAGGAGCGTGTGAGCTTCAGTGAGGAGCGTGTGAGCTACAGTGAGAGTGTGTGAGCTTCAGTGGGGAGCGTGTGAGCTTCAGTGGGGAGCGTGTGAGCTTCAGTGAGGAGCGTGTGAGCTACAGTGAGAGTGTGTGAGCTTCAGTGAGGAGCGTGTGAGCTTCAGTGAGGAGCGTGTGAGCTACAGTGAGAGTGTGTGAGCTTCAGTGGGGAGCGTGTGAGCTTCACTGAGGAGTGTTTGAGCTTCAGTGAGGAGTGTGTGAGCTTCAGTGGGGAGTGTGTGAGCTTCAGTGAGGAGTGTGTGAGCTTCAGTGGGGAGTGTGTGAGCTTCAGTGGGGAGTATGTGAGCTTCACTGAGGAGTGTTTGAGCTTCAGTGAGGAGTGTGTGAGCTTCAGTGGGGAGTGTGTGAGCTTCAGTGAGGAGTGTGTGAGCTTCAGTGAGGAGTGTGTGAGCTTCAGTGGGGAGTGTGTGAGCTTCAGTGAGGAGTGTGTGAGCTTCAGTGGGGAGTGTGTGAGCTTCAGTGGGGAGTGTGTGAGCTTCAGTGGGGAGTGTGTGAGCTTCAGTGGGGAGCGTGTGAGCTTCACTGAGGAGTGTTTGAGCTTCAGTGAGGAGTGTGTGAGCTTCAGTGGGGAGTGTGTGAGCTTCAGTGAGGAGTGTGAGCTTCAGTGGGGAGCGTGTGAGCTTCAGTGGGGAGTGTGTGAGCTTCAGTGAGGAGTGTGTGAGCTTCAGTGAGGAGTGTGTGAGCTTCAGTGAGGAGTGTGTGAGCTTCAGTGAGGAGTGTGTGAGCTTCAGTGAGGAGCGTGTGAGCTTCAGTGGGGAGCGTGTGAGCTTCACTGAGGAGTGTGTGAGCTTCAGTGAGGAGTGTGTGAGCTTCAGTGGGGAGTGTGTGAGCTTCAGTGGGGAGTGTGTGAGCTTCAGTGGGGAGTGTGTGAGCTTCAGTGGGGAGCGTGTGAGCTTCAGTGAGGAGTGTGTGAGCTTCACTGAGGAGTGTTTGAGCTTCAGTGAGGAGTGTGTGAGCTTCAGTGGGGAGCGTGTGAGCTTCAGTGGGGAGTGTGTGAGCTTCAGTGGGGAGCGTGTGAGCTTCAGTGAGGAGTGTGTGAGCTTCAGTGAGGAGTGTGTGAGCTTCAGTGAGGAGTGTGTGAGCTTCAGTGAGGAGTGTGTGAGCTTCAGTGAGGAGTGTGTTCACTGTATAGCTGCTGCTCTGTGACATTCAGCTGGTTCATCATCATCAGAGCCACTGTAAGTCAATCACTGAGTGAAACACTGTGTTTCATTGATCTGTCAGATGGAGCTTCTGACTGATGAAGACGAGGGACAGTTTGGGAAACTCTTGAAATGTTTCAGCTGCAGATTCGTCATTCTCACCACGGTCACGGCGTCGTTCAGCAGAGACTCCCCGAACACTAGAATGTGCAGAAGCTCGTTGATGTGTATCTCCTGGAAGACAGCGAGCACCGCCACAGGATCCACGGCTGAGACGATGGAGGAGAACAGCAGACAGGACAGCAGATCCACCGAGGCCAGGCGTTCCTCCAGCCGACACACACCGTACAGCACCGCACCCATGAAGAACACGTTCCACAGCGTCCCCACCACCGCGAACATCAGGATGGTGCCGGCGTTCTCGGAGAAGGGCCTGATGGGAAGGAAGTATCCGGCGTCCAGAATGATGGGCGGCAGCAGACACAAGAAGAAGAGCTGAGAGTCGAGGACCGGAACCTTCCCGCCCAGCACACGAATCAGACCCCCGACCAGCAGCCCCACCACGATCAGCAGACAGCTCTCAGGAACCACAGCGGACACATGTGGGATCAGGTGGAAGCCTGACCACACACACGGACACACAGACAGACACACACACACACACACACACACACACAGACACAAACACAGACAGACAGACAGACAGACAGACACACACACACACACACACACACACAGACACACACACACACACGCACGCACACACAGACACACACACACACACACACAGACAGACACACACACACACACACACACACACACACACACACACACGCACACACAGACACACACACACAAGCACACATGCACACACACACACAGATACACAGACAGACACACACACAGATACACAGACAGAAACACACACACAGAGACACACACACACACACACACACACACAGACATACTCACACACACACACACACACACACACACACACACACACACACACACACACATCAATGTCAAATTTCAAATTCAACAGCACCATTGCAATACATACGCTGAGCAAAACACTTTAGAACAATCCATTAAGAGCCTGATTGCTGATTTTCTATCAGAGTTAGTACTGGCTGCAGATAAAGTCCTTATTGTTGGTTATCTTCCTGATCAGTTTCATCTCATCAGCATCCCAGATAGTTTAGAAGAACTCGATGTTGCAACAGAAACTATTGACTCTCTCTTTTCCAGCACTTTAGACACAGTTGCTTCTTTGTGCTTAAAGAAAATAATCCAACGCAGTGGTACAACGAGCACACTCAGGCCCTTAAGAGAGCAGCCAGAAAAATCAAGCGAAACTGGAAGAAAACAAAACAAGAGGTTTATCGCATTTTGTGGAAAGAGAGCACGATTGCGTACAGAGAGGCCTTAAAAACTGCTAGATCTTTTTTTGCCCTCTTAGAAGAAAACAAACACAACGCTAGGTATTTATTTGTAACAGTGGCTAAATTAACGAGAAATAAAGCTTCAACCCCAAACGTTTCCGAACAGCACAGCAGTAATGACACAGTAATCTCTCTTTTATATTAGAGAGAAAATAATAACTATGCAACCGTCTACAGTATCGCATCAGACAGTGCATTGTAGTCTCCCTGAGGAAAAATTCCATTCATTCATTGAATCAACATCAACAACATGTATGTTAGACCCCATACCGACTAAGCTACTGAAAGAGATTTCCAGAGGTCAAAGATCCTCTTCTTAATATCATTAATTCATCTTTGTCTTTAGGATATGTACCAAAAACTTTTAAGTTGGCGATTATTAAACCGTTAAACTTAAAAAATTAAACTTGATCCCACAGAATTATTCAATTTTCAGGCCGATCTCGAATCTACTTTTTCTGTCAAAGATACTAGAAAAGGCAGTATCCTCACAACTGTGTTCCTTTTTAGAAAGAAATGATATCTGTGACGATTTCCAGTCCGGATTTAGACCGTACCATAGTACTGAGACCGCTCTCATTAGAGTCACACATGATCTGCTCTTATCATCCGATCGTGGTTGTATCTCGCTATTGGTGTTACTCGATCTTAGTGCTGCATTTGATATCATCGACCACAACATTCTTTTGAATAGACTAAAATATAAAACACAAAATGATGTTGGCATTAGTGGAATTGCATTAGCATGGTTTAAATCACACTTATCTGACCGTTATCAGTTTGTAGCAGTAAATGAAGAGATGTCTTATCGATCACAAGTTCAGTATGGCGTACCACAAGGCTCAGTACTAGGACCGCTGCTGTTCACTCTGTACATGCTACACACACACACACACACACACACACTCTGTACACGCTACCCTCACACACACACACACACACACACACACACACACACACACTGTACATGCTTCCCTCACACACACACATACACACACACACACACACACACACACACACACACACACACACACACACACACACGCACACTCTGTACATGCTACCCTCACACACACATACACACACACTGTACATGCTACCCTTAGGAGATATCATTAGGAAGCATGGCATTAGTTTTCACTGTTATGCTGATGATACTCAGCTCTATATTTCTTCACGCCCTGACGAAACTTACCAATTCACAAAATTAACGGAATGCAGAGCTGATATAAACAACTGGATGACTAGTAATTAACTTAATTTACAACTTTTTTAATTGCTTTGGTACTATTTTCACAAGTAAGGTGTACATTTTCAAAACTCTTAGTACAAAAATCCAAACTGATCACACTTGTAACACAGCTAGTCATTCTTTCAAAACATGATCCCATGCTTTCATTACAGTTATATATTTTTCAGTCCACATAATCATTGTTTCAAACACAAGATTATTGTAATATGTAATGAGAACGTTTGGTTTAATCACCGAAACACAACAGTATGATCTTCTTTCAATTTAGTACTTTTAACAATCAGTTCATTCAACAGCAAACAATGCAAGATACATGTTTCAAATCACCCTTGTTGCTGAAATAATTACAGTATTACAGGCTACAGTTGCCACATTAGAAAATACACGTGCATTACCTAACTTATGTAATTGAATCCATAATGTTTGTAATAGTATCTGCAGTGAGTTATCAAAAGCTGTGATGAAGTATGACACAGCCATGAGATTCTGTGCTAGAACAGAGTTTGCTGGCAATACAGTAAATGTGTTCACTCTATAGCCTTTGACTGAATCTATACTGTAGTGGAGCTTTACAGATGAAGGGTGAGTTACAGTAATGTGGCAGTCTCTACCATGGTAATTTGTTTACAGTATCACATGGCATACATACTGTAATGTAAAATGCTGTATTTGATGCCATCTGTCTACCTTCTACTCATGCATCTCTAATCAATCTAAAGTTGAACAGTCATTGACCGTTTCCTCTCCATTATACTCTATTCTGCTTTACAGTGTTTTCACAAATGGCAAATTTCTCTGTATCTCTCTCACACACACATGCGTGTGCACACACTTTGAACATAGTGGTGGTTATTATCTATAAATCACTTATGTAAAAAGAATTCATTACATTTGGTTATCCATATCGGAAATTGCAAACAAGTTATAGAAACTGTATATAGAATCAATATCTGTAGAAATCTATAGGTGTACCAAATGATTCATTGATTAACCATTAAGATTAGTTGGATTAAATAATAGACAAATGTATTAAACTGAACAAAAAGAGATGCAAATAAAAAGTTTGATAATACGAGCTTTATGAAAGGCAGTTACTGTGAATGAAACAGTTATGTAGATGAAACATTTATTTTGTGTTGTGAAAAGGATAGTTTGTGATTTTGTGAATTGTACTAACACAATTGAAAACATGATGAAATGTTTGAAAAAAGTACACTTTTGATGATCTGTTGTGATATTAGCACTAAGAGTTTTGAAAATGTACACCTTGCTTCTGAAAATAGTACCAAAGCGAATAAAAAAAATGTAATGGTTAATTACAGATAATACTTAACTACTTAATTACAGTTCAAGTTTTTTATGATTGAACCAAAAACCTCTGCACGTAATAACCTAGAATACTGTCTAACACTTGATGGCTGCTCTGTCAAGTCTTCGTCGTCGGTTAGGAACCAAGGTGTGTGTGGGTGTGTGTGTGTGTGTGTGTGTGTGTGTGTGGGTGGGTGCTCTTTGATACCAATATTTCATTTGAAAGCCATGTTTCTAGCATCTGTTAAACCGCATTCTTCTATCTTAAAAATATATCTAAATTACGTCTCATGCTCTCATTGACGAATGCGGAACAGTTAGTTCATGCGTTTATGACCTCAAGGCTAGATTACTGTAATGCTCTACTGGGTGGTTGCCCTGCACGCTTAATAAACAAACTAGTCTAAAACTAATAAACACAATGTAGTCCTTCACATCTATTGTGATCTCAAAATTCTGGTCATGAATTTATTAGCTAATGATAGACATTTAGTCACCAGAGTGAAGATAAGGGCCCTGTCCCAAATGGCGCACTTCATGCGGACTTTCGGTCTCGTGGACTTAAATTGCGCGTGCTCGCCGAGTCTACGAGTCCGTAGGCCGTCCCATTTAGCATTTTAACGCTCTGAAGTGTGCTCAGCAGCGCCCCCTTTGTACCCTTGAAGCGGTCTTCCGTGAAGCCCGCATAGATGCAGGCTCCACGCACTTTAACTACCCAGGAATCCTTGCGAAAAGCCAATCAGACGACGGATGGGAGGAGATTTCGCTCACGGACAATTGTTAACATGGCTGAGAAAAAAATATTTAAGTGTAATTATATCATTACGGTTTTTATGACAAGTTTATACAAACATTATGATCATCGACCAGTGGTTGATGTCTCAAACATAGGCTAATAATAGCGAGCTGAATAATACGTTCGCATTATGATTCATTAAATAAATAGAACAGAATGTCAGGGCTTTACTGAGTCATATGTAAACACAACAACAATAGGCAGCATATTTCCCCGAACCTGTAGCTCCTGTCCATAACAACAACCAGGCCGTCTTCCTGTTTCCGGTGTGACGATCGAGTCTGTCCCAAAAACACCTCTCAATGCGCCCTCGCGGACTCGCGCTAAGGGCCCTATAGGTCTGCACTACATGACGTCACCGAAGTGTGGACTCTGAGGAAGTCCACAAGTCCGGAGTGTGCCATTTGGGACAGGGCCTTAGTCGCAATGTAGGGTTAGGGTTCTTCTTCTTCCTTGGTGTTTTAGGGCAGTTGGCATCCAAAAAGTTGCATTACTGCCATCTGCTGTTTATTATCACTTCTTGTCACTTCATACTTATATTCGTCTTTCCAGTCCAGTCCTCTTTAGAAAATAAAACAAATATTTATTTACTCTTCCCATATTTTAACATATTTTTTACATTATATTGTCCTATACCAATTTCTTGTAAATTTTGTTTCAACTCTTGCCTTTCTTGTGTAAATTTCCTGCATGACATAAAAATGTGACTGACTGTTTCCTCCTCTTGACATTCATCACATTGACCTGTGGGATGTTTTCCTAAAATACAGAGAGTTCCATTTAATTTACTATGCCCAACCCTAAATCCTGTTAATACAACTTTCTCTCTTATAATACCTACTTTATTTTGAATCATGTATAGATGTCTTCCTTTACTTTCATGATCCCATTGGTATTGCCATATTTCCATTACCTTTTTCCACACTAGACTCTTACCTTCTGATTTTGACCATTTAATTTCAATATCAACACGCTCTTTTTTTTATGCCTTTTTTGGCAATCTATCGTAGGGTTAGGGTTATCAGGAAAACAAAAGCAGGAAACGAGGGAGGACAGGTGGGGCAAATGAACCAATCAGGAAACGAGATGGGAGGGGTTAGACAATCGACAGGAAAGCACATGGCACAAACAAACACCTGACAAGCACGAGCTCACAACTAACAGGACTAGAACACAAGCACATGACAAACCGGGAGCTCTGTCACCAAACCAAGATATAAACTAGACAGAAGTGACAGAACTCTGACAATAACTTTATTCTAGAGCTGCTGTAAAGCTAAACAATCTCTGTTACTGTAATCTCCAATTATCACTGTAAAGCTGTAAATAATCTATATTGTTAAAGCGCTGTATAAATGACGGTGACTTGACTTGACTAGAGTGGCCTTCCTCAACATCATCTTCCTCTCTGGGCTGGATTGATAAATAAGTATTTATTTTATTAAATATTTGGCACCTTATTCTAATTCTACACTGTTGATTGATTTGTCATTGCTAGGCCTATATTGCACTTTTCTTTTTCTTAACATTATATCAAAAATGCATATAAACACAATCATGTCAGTAAAGTACTGTACATTGATCTAGAGAGCATGTGAATTATGGTTTATTTAATGGAAAATGTAATGACGGCAGAGGGTTAGGGTTATGCATGCAATATATATTACAAATATTTACTCAAAATTCAGAAAAATTTTGTGTCAAAATCAAACAATGTTTTCCTATGACAGAGCTGATTGGAAACATCCCGTGTGCTTCTGTTGACACGACAAACAAACACCCACAGAGAGAGAGAGAGAGAGAGAGAGAGAGAGAGAGAGAGAGAGAGAGAGAGAGAGAGAGAGAGAGAGAGAGAGAGAGAGAGAGAGAGAGAGAGAGAGAGAGAGTGGAGGAGAAGCATGACGTCACATGTTCTTCCTTCACTATCAAACACATCCCATGATGCACTTCATGAACATCAGCAGAGCAACAGTCGAGAAGAAGCTCAAATATAAGAGAGGTTTCATCTGTCAGTCACAAGTTAGGTCAGGACAATCCTATAGTTTCATATGAGTTTCACTAGTGCTAAAATGTGTGTGTGTGTGTGTGTGTGTGTGTGTGTGTGAGAGAGAGAGAGAGAAAGAGATTGAGAGAGAGAGAGAGAGAGAGTGTGTGCGCTTGAGTGAGTGAGCGTGAGTATGAAGGTAAAATGATGTCATAATGAATTGCATGCGCAGGGTAAGATTTGTAAAAGTGTACATAAGATTGCAAGCGTAAATTAAATTTGCGTGTGCAAGAGAAGATTTGTAAGCGTGTAAATCGCATATCAAGTGTAAGAAAAAAATATTTGCAGCATTTTACTGTTATTGGTAAGTGTAATACATGTATTAAGAAACTGCAGCTTCATGCTAACGCAAAATAAATAGGATCTGTATTCTTCTGACTTCCATTTTTCCGCGCTTACACTTTTGGCACGGTTTTTGCGCACAAATGCGGCCAAAAGCATTGCAAGCCTGTGAACAGCTATTTGCAACCGAAAACAACAGAGTCAGGGACTGCAAAACAGATTCATCGCGTAAAATCAAACTTTGTGTGAATAAATCAACTGTTGCAAATGTCTAAATGACTTATTGTGTACATGCGGCAAAGAGGTTCCCGAAATAACCCGATTTGTACAGTTGCGTCTTTCTTTTACCCGCGCTTCCAATTTTGGCACGATTCTCTCACTGAATGAGTTTTGCAAGCGCGAAGAGGAGGGCGGGTCCACCTTCATCATGCAGCCAATCAGATGAGCTTCTCGCTGACACTCAATTTACTCTTATCTGATTGGTTCAATAAACACGTCAGTCTTCAGAACGCATATTTATCTTCATTTGGCTCATTCTCGTTACTTTTAATGCAAACATACATGTTAAATAAATACATAAATCATGATTGTTTAATAACCTGTGCACCATTAGGTGGATTATTTGAGTAAATACTGAATTCCGAGCGGTGTTATTGGATTTAAATTTTATATATTATAAGCCTATCTGTTACACCACTGAGCTGATGTTAAACTTTACAACAAACAAACAAACAAACAAAAAGAAAACATTGAATACCCATTTTTTAATACCGAATAATACCATTCTGATGCAGTGTTTTTCACATCATGTCCCTGTTCATGGTATTTAACATATATTTTTAAATATTGTCTTTGTCACAATTCTGATTACTTTCGTGTGACTGATCAAGCTATTATGTTGCTAGTATAATGAAATGCTTTCTCTGTGTCCAGATTTGACTGTAGCTAATGAAAAACTGATTAATTTCTGATAAATCTGAAACTGATAAATTCAACTTTAACAAAAAGTAGTCTTTAATAATTATATATATATATACACATATACACATATATACATATATATATATACCCACATGCAAAATCAAATGCAAAGCAACTAATTATGTCTGAATAAAAACCCAGCAGCCAGGGAATACACAGCATATGTGTTTATATATAGGGCTATACAGCAATCTAGTGGTTACACGATGGCATTGCAGGTGATAAATGGTGCATAATTTAGAGATGACCTTAAAATACATGTTAAAGGGAAAAATATATTATTATAACTAATTTTAGTAAAATAATAATAATAATTCTGGAATCGCCCACGATTAATTGACAGGTGAAATGATGCATGCAGTACAAAAAGGCCTACATTCAGCAACATCAACATTACAAACAAATCTGGCCTGCTGAGGAGGATGATGATGAGCAGGATCACAGTCTATGAGCAGGATACATGCACTGAATATACAGAAATTTTCTGTCTTAACACACCAGCTCTAAATTCAGTATTTACTCAAATAATCCACCTAATGGTGCACAGGTTATTAAACAATCTTGATTTATGTATTTATTTAACATGTATGTTTGCATTAAAAGTAACGAGAATGATCCAAATGAAGATAAATATGCGTTCTGAAGACTGACGTGTTTATTGAACCAATCAGATAAGAGTAAATTGAGTGTCAGCGAGAAGCTCATCTGATTGGCTGCATCATGAAGGTGGACCCGCCCTCCTCTTCGCGCTTGCAAAACTCATTCAGTGAGAGAATCGTGCCAAAATTGGAAGCGCGGGTAAAAGAAAGACGCAACTGTACAAATCGGGTTATTTCGGGAACTTTTTTGCCGCATGTACACAATAAGTCATTTAGACATTTGCAACAGTTGATTTATTTACACAAAGTTTGATTTTACGCGATCAATCTGTTTTGCAGTCCCTGACTCTGTTGTTTTCGGTTGCAAATAGCTGTTCACAGGCTTGCAATGCTTTTGGTCGCATTTGTGCGCAAAAACCGTGCCAAAAGTGTAAGCGTGGAAAAATGGAAGTCAGAAGAATACAGATCCTATTTATTTTGCGTTAGCATGAAGCTGCAGTTTCACAATACATGTATTACACTTACCAATAACAGTAAAATGCTGCAAATATTTTTTTCTTACACTTGATATGCAATTTACACGCTTACAAATCTTCTCTTGCACACGCGAATTTAATTTACGCTTGCAATCTTATGTAGCCTACACTTTTACAAATCTTACCCTGCGCATGCAATTCATTATGACATCATTTTACCTTCATACGTGAGTGTGTGCGTGTGTGTGTGTGTGTGTGTTTCAGCTCTATCTCCTCGCACACACTTCTTCAATGCAGCTGGAGACTCAGATAAACTCTCATAATGAGGTCAGAGAGAAAAAGAGCCACTCACACAAGAATAAACTAACACGAACGAATAATCCGTTTAAAATGTTGTATCTCTGTTTGACAGAAACTCGCATCATACAGTTCAGACAGTAAACACAAACCTGTTGCCAAAACAAACAGCAGATCAGCAACATTTACTACTAATAATAATCCTTACAATATTCGTGATTAACTGATATAATAATAATCATGAAAGTGTTTTAATACTGATGAGTTTCTCACCCAGTTTCATGAGTGACGCGAGCAGAATCCAGAGCGAGACCTCGAAGGGCATCTGGACATAATCGTAATTAATCGATATGACTGGAAAAACTCTCTGAACATGATGATCCGAATGATTCTGCTCACAAAACACGAATCCGCAACAGAAGATCATCATCAGCAGCAGCGAGACCATCATCCTCATCTTCATCCTCATCCTTCACTCACAGACGGAAACCCGCACAAACTTTAGGACGCGTGAATTCCATCGCAATGTTTCACCATGACAGCATGAGATCACACAGTTGATATCTCTCTCTCTCTCTCTCTCTCTCTCTCTCTCTCTCTCTCTCTCTCTCTCTCTCTTTCACACACACAAACACACACACACACACACACACACACACACACACACACACACGGTTCATTATGCACGTGAAGCCGCGCTGCAACGTCATCAAAGACAGAAAGAGTCGTGTGGATTTTCCAGTGTGATATAATAGAAATAAACATAATACAAACATATCTATAAATGTAATTCATCCATGTGCATTTATAAAATGTCATTTGTGTCAATTAATATTCATTTGAAATGGTGTTTACTAATAGAAATGATGCACACACACTTATTGGAATGATCAAACTAACATTATGAATCAATGACCCACATAGCAAACTTAATCTGGCGCAGCTCCACAGAACCCACTTCCCTCGGCATCCGGCCCTGCAGCGGCTCAGATCCGGGAGACATGGACCACACAGGCCAACACTAGCCCAGGTCTAGCCATTTAACCAGTGGTGGAGGAAGTACTGAGTCTCAGTACTTAAGTAAAAGTACAAATAACCAGAGACATATTTACTTTAGTAAAAGTAGAAGTACCACAATGACAATCCTACTTAAGTAAAAAGTAAAAAGTACCTGATTTTAAATGTACTTTAAGTATTAAAAGTAAAAGTACTTGCATAATTTTTTTTTTCTCTTAATGTATATTCTAATGATTAATAAAACAGTTAATTCTAACTCATTCAACCTAATAGCCTACTCCTATAATGATGTTCAATAATGATGGATTTATTTTTTAAGTTTTTGTCACCATTTCTGAACAAGCTTGCAATTAGGCAATACACACATCAAGCTTACTATATCCTTACTATATACTAGTATTTGACGGCGTTTGGCTGTAAACGCGATTAATATATGGCGTAATTCTGAACCTCTTGCCTTGCCATACTAATCCTAACCAAACGTATAATTCACACGCACCCCACACCACTACTAAACCTACCCATGCGTACCATATGCACGTAAAAAAATAATTTTCACGTATAAATTGCACGATAAACACTGCGTGCTATAGAGACGCATTTAGTGTGACCGGGTTCATATATCTATGGCAACCAAACTTCACTGGTGAGTGGTGAGACAAACGTGCGACGAACGGACGGTCAGGATGACGTTTTGGCAGGAAAAACTGTTCAGAAAATGTAACGAAAATGTCACAGAATATAGTAGAAACGTACTGGAGTAGAAAGTATAATAATTGCTGCAAAATGTAACGAAGTAAAAGTAAAAAGTATGCACTATTGATTCTACTTAAGTAAAGTACAGATACGTGAAAAATGTACTTAAGTAAAGTAACGAAGTATTTATACTTCGTTACATTCCACCACTGCATTTAACAACCATAACAGGACATGAACTGGGCCAGAACTGGTTTTAATAGTGGCGCCGATTCTCAGCCATTAATAAACCATATCAACACCAGCTTTTAACCAGACCCTTGTCCATTTAATGACCCACAACTGGCCCTGAAAGGAGACAGAATAGGTTTTATTCTTGGTACCAATTCTCAGCCTTAAGTAAACCAAAACTTGCGCACGCAACCGGGAGGCAGAAAAAAGACGAGTTTCGTGGTTTCGTGTAGTGGCTAGTAGCATATGGTGTCTGTAACGCAAACAAGCGTAACGAAACTTATATAAAAGCAAACTCGGGCTGTCCAGCAAATGCTGCACTGCTAACATTGGCTATTACATTACTAGCCTAACATGATCATTCATACATATATATCACAGTAACACTGCAAAATTAAAGACAGACAAACAGACCCAACTAAAATAACGTTTTATTGAATCAGCTGTTATATACCAACAATATGAACAATAAGGAAAGCTTCGCTACTTCAGCTTGTTGCAGTAGCGGTCGGCTCCCCGGCTCTGGATGCGCACGCACCCTGCAGTGGACAGGAGACCCGTGTGTGATGAAATGATGCACTTCTTGGTGATATTGCACCTCACGTTAATGGTGAAATTATCATAAAGATTAAATTAGTTAAAAATGTTTAAGTGTAATATTGCTTAAAATTAATCTTTGAATTTACAAGTTTTAACAGAATGAAAAGAACTGTCATTATTGTGAGAATTTTACCATTATCATGTGGTGTAAAATACACCACAAACACAATAAAATTATCATAAAAGTATTAAATTCTTGTGCTGTAATCCAAATCTCCTGGAGAATCTGTACCAATACTAAAACCTCTTCAGGCCCAGTGCAGGGCCATTACGGGTCATGAAAGGCTGGGACTCGGGCCAGTTAAGGCCCATGTGTGGTCCTAGTCTGTAATCCAGATCGGGGCCACTACAGGCCGTCACTCTGCGCTGTGTGGGTCGAGGGAAAGGCTTTTGTGGAACAGAGCTGGTCCACACTCCTCCCACCGTGTGATTTTCCGCACCATTGCCACACGTGGCCCAGCTCTGACTGACAGGAGGCCCGCCGTGCTAGGCTGAGGACACATTCGGGCCAAGACCACTCGCTCTGTGGGAAGATCTAGTTCTTTCAGTCGCACGCGCTCCAAATCACCACTAGGTGTCATAGTTTCGCGTGTGTGTTCATGAGTTACATGACGTAATACTGATTTTTTTTTTACAAATGCTCAACCGCTCTGTGAACTCAAGATGGTTGGAAACTGCGTTATCTGCGGCTCTGCAGTTGGTTATTATTTACGGCCAGCTTCACGAATCACTGAGTAAAGTCAGAGGCCAATTTTAAACAGTTTGTGACTGATGCTGTGTTCCTAAACGCACACTACTCTTACTATTGCTGCCATAGAAAGATAAGATGAAGGTAGTGTGAGAAGAACAGTTCTGAAATCAGCAAGAGATCCTGATCAATGTGACGCCTCTGACCACAATCTAGCTTTGGCTTCAAAAATGGCCTTTAGAACGGCCTCCGCTTCGGTAGAAACACCAACTTCCATCGATCAAATCAACTCCTGCTCTACATGTTTCTCATTGGAGAAGCCGTTACACTCGCATATCTCACAATTGGAAAGAAAATACTATTGTAACTTCCGTTTCATGCAGACTTTAATATTCCTTAAAGGGTTAGTTCACCCAAAAATGAAAATTAAGTCATTAATTACTCACCCCCATGCTGTACCAACCCCGTAAGACCTTCGTTCGTCTTCGGAACACAAATGAAGATATTTTTGATTAAATGTGACAGCTGGATCACTCCTCCATAGGCTCCCTAAGGGAATGACACCGGACGGCCCAGAAAGTCAATGAAGAAAATTTTTAAATATTCCATGTCACAACAGTGGCTCAACTATAAGTTTATCAAGCGACGAGAATACTTTTTGTGCAAAAAAACAAACAAAAATAACGACTTTATTCGACTATTCCTTTTCTTCCTTGTAGGCCTGAAACGAGACTTCAAGAGATTTCCACGACGCATGCGCGAGAACTGAACTGAAGTAGTTGAAGGAGATCGCAACTCTCGCGCATGCGTCGTGGAAATCTCTTGAAGTAAGGTAAAAAAAAATCTCTTGAAGTGAAGTAACCTACTTACCTTAAGACCAGGAGTAAGCCCTGTTGGTGCAACCGGCTCCTGTAGAAATATACTTAAGCTATTTTCTTCTGAAAACAAACTTTGTTGCATTATTTTCCTGTTATCTCTGTAAAGCTGCTTTGAAACACTGTATTGTAAAAAGCACTATATAAATAAATGTGACTTGACTTTACTTAAAGATGACTGGACATTCAATAAACACACTGTTTTGTTCTGATTCTACAGTCTTATTTTATTAGTCATTATGCTCGCTTTCACAATGATCATTGATGACATTCAGCATGGGTGATGTTTGGCTTCTGGTGTGCTTGAGGTCACGTGTGAAGCCGCTCACGCTCATGATGCTCGACCTCAACGATGGTCCGATGATCCGGAGCGCTGATGTTGAGATCTAGACCTTGATCTGAAGTTTACCCTGGAAATCCTCTGAAACTTTGTCTGCATTTGCATGCACAAAGCAGCTCAGCCCACACACCGTTAGCGGTGTACACATGCGCACTTGCTTTCTCTGCATCCATTACGATGGTGCCATTTACATGCGGTCTTAGAGCTCAAACGCCCAGAATAAACTGTGCTTGTAAACATATGCTGTAGGAGCAAAGACTGCGAAACATGAGAAATATCAATGTCTCTGAAAAGCATAAAATGTATATATGTTGTGAAATGACTTCAGGTTGCTCTGAACTCTCTGTATGGGACTGGGTTTATTGATCTGAGAGGGTGTGTTGTGTCTCAGGTCCCTCGAGGGCCGGTTCTGATGGAGCATCGGGGCTGCTGGTGCTCCATTCCTCCCGCAGACGCTTGAACTCCTGACACACACACACACAGACACACACACACACACACACGAGTTAACGGAGAGACTCGAGAACATGCCAGTCTTTGTGAGGATGAGGATCTCAGACCTTCAGGATGCTGTAGTTTGAGGTTCTGGCCACGTAACTCCTCCAGGCTTCTGCCGCGATCTCTCTCTGCTTATAAGTGAAGCCGATCTGGAAAAGAGTTTCTCAGGTACTGATCAAACGCACACAACCCCTTCGCCAGACGCAGCTCGGGACAGCAGAACTGCATGTGATGCTCAGTTTTACCTGTTCATAGAGCAGCTTCTCCTCCTGCAGGTCCTCCTGCTGCTGATGGCCCAAAATGCTTTGCTGCAGAGAGCGCACGCTCTTCAGCGTGTCATCGCTGACCTGTCGAAGGCTCTTCAGGGCTTCTTCATCAGACGAGACGGGCGTCGCTCCCTCGGTCAACAGCTCAGTCCAGACCTCGTGCAAAACCTCTCCCACCTGTGAAGCAGGAGCGTTGTCAGTGATGTCACTCATCAATGCTGACGAGGCTGACAGGTCAAGTCAAGTCAAGTCATCTTCATTTATATAGCGCTTTTAACAATGGATTGTTTCAAAGCAGCTTTACAGAGATAAACATATAATTTAAGGTAACAGATTGTTTTGGCGTTATAGCGGTTCTTGAATAATGTTACTTCCAGCTAAAGTTAACTTTGATTGATTCAACTCCATTGAAATGATCAGACTTTAAACGCGAACCTGTGATTAACGCTGACGGCGTTCACATGCTCATTCGGAATTGATTCTATAGTTATGTGCTTTTTAAAATATGTGCGCAGGTTTGTAATTCATACAACCCATGCCTTAACAAACTACTTTTCTTGCCTATAAATTTTGATACAGAATTTTGTTTTATTTTATCACTTTGGGGTACGCGAGCCGGAATTCACAACGCTTTATCTGTAGAGTGGGAAAGGGATCCTCCATAGGGAGAGGATAGTTACCTTGAAGTCCAGGTATCTACGGATGATGCTGAGTGTGACCAGGTCTTCAGCGCTCAAACCCGACGGCTGCTCAAATCCTGCAGATCAGCATTGATAAAACCAGACTTTAATTTCAAGCAGTTACTGACATTACAGTCAAGCTACTGTGTTTAATCAACATAAACTGCAAAAATATTAAAAGTAAATTTATTTTAGCTACTGTCACACTACTGAAAATAAAACAATCCTCTCTCATACCTAGTTTCCAGAAGATGCAGTAGATGTTCGCACGCAGGTTTTCCCACACATCCCTGACAGCAGGACTGACGTCACGTGAAGATGATGTTGATGACGGTTCATCCTGATGCTGAGAGACAACCGGCCGCTTCACGTCTGAGAGAGCGAGCGAGAGAGAGAGAGAGAGAGAGAGAGAGAGAGAGAGAGAGAGAGAGACTGAAAAGAGCATTGTGGCGAGCAGGACGAGCCGGTAGTGTGATTGCTGATGAGCTTCACCTGCGCGACGCACCGGTCTCATCTCTCACAGAGGAGCGGAAGCATAAAAGAAGGAGCGTCAATAGAGAAGGACGAGAGAGGCCAGGTCTGGACTATTTTATTTAATGTTTTGTTTTATTATGTGTGGCGGAGGTCACACTGAACACACTGGATCGGTGTAAATAAACACACTGGATCTGTGTAAATGAACACACTGGATCGGTGTAAATGAACACACTGGATCGGTGTAAATGAACACACTGGATCTGTGTAAATGAACACAGTGGATTGGTGTAAATGAACACACTGGATCTGTGTAAATGAACACACTGGATCTGTGTAAATGAACACACTGGATCTGTGTAAATGAACACACTGGATTTGTGTAAATGAACACACTGGATCGGTGTAAATGAACACACTGGATCTGTGTAAATGAACACACTGGATCTGTGTAAATGAACACACTGGATCGGTGTAAATGAACACACTGGATCTGTGAAAATGAACACACTGGATCGGTGTAAATGAACACACTGGATCTGTGTAAATGAACACACTGGATCAGTGTAAATGAACACACTGGATCTGTGTAAATGAACACACTGGATCAGTGTAAATGAACACACTGGATCTGTGTAAATGAACACACTGGATCTGTGTAAATGAACACACTGGATCTGTGTAAATGAACACACTGGATCTGTGTAAATGAACACACTGGATCAGTGTAAATGAACACACTGGATCTGTGTAAATGAACACACTGGATCTGTGTAAATGAACACACTGGATCTGTGTAAATGAACACACTGGATCTGTGTAAATGAACACACTGGATCTGTGTAAAGGAACACACTGGATCTGTGTAAATGAACACACTGGATCTGTGTAAATGAACACACTGGATCAGTGTAAATGAACACACTGGATCAGTGTAAATGAACACACTGGATCTGTGTAAATGAACACACTGGATCGGTGTAAATGAACACACTGGATCTGTGTAAATGAACACACTGGATCGGTGTAAATGAACACACTGGATCTGTGTAAATGAACACACTGGATCTGTGTAAATGAACACACTGGATCTGTGTAAATGAACACACTGGATCAGTGTAAATGAACACTGGATCTGTGTAAATGAACACACTGGATCAGTGTAAATGAACACTGGATCGGTGTAAATGAACACTGGATCAGTGTAAATGAACACTGGATCTGTGTAAATGAACACACTGGATCTGTGTAAATGAACACACTGGATCTGTGTAAATGAACACACTGGATCTGTGTAAATGAACACACTGGATCTGTGTAAATGAACACTGGATCTGTGTAAAGGAACACACTGGATCTGTGTAAATGAACACACTGGATCGGTGTAAATAAACACACTGGATCTGTGTAAATGAACACACTGGATCTGTGTAAATGAACACACTGGATCAGTGTAAATGAACACTGGATCTGTGTAAATGAACACACTGGATCAGTGTAAATGAACACACTGGATCTGTGTAAATGAACACTGGATCAGTGTAAATGAACACTGGATCTGTGTAAATGAACACACTGGATCTGTGTAAATGAACACACTGGATCTGTGTAAATGAACACACTGGATCTGTGTAAATGAACACACTGGATCAGTGTAAATGAACACTGGATCTGTGTAAATGAACACACTGGATCTGTGTAAATGAACACACTGGATCTGTGTAAATGAACACACTGGATCGGTGTAAATGAACACACTGGATCTGTGTAAATGAACACACTGGATCAGTGTAAATGAACACTGGATCTGTGTAAATGAACACACTGGATCTGTGTAAATGAACACACTGGATCGGTGTAAATGAACACACTGGATCTGTGTAAATGAACACACTGGATCGGTGTAAATGAACACACTGGATCTGTGTAAATGAGCACACTGGATCTGTGTAAATGAACACACTGGATCTGTGTAAATGAACACACTGGATCTGTGTAAATGAACACACTAGATCTGTGAAAATGAACACACTGGATCGGTGTAAATGAACACACTGGATCTGTGTAAAGGAACACACTGGATCTGTGTAAATGAACACACTGGATCTGTGTAAAGGAACACACTGGATCTGTGTAAATGAACACACTGGATCTGTGTAAATGAACACACTGGATCTGTGTAAAGGAACACACTGGATCTGTGTAAATGAACACACTGGATCAGTGTAAATGAACACACTGGATCTGTGTAAATGAACACACTGGATCTGTGTAAATGAACACACTGGATCTGTGTAAATGAACACTGGATCTGTGTAAATGAACACTGGATCTGTGAAAATGAAGACACTGGATCTGTGTAAATGAACACTGGATCAGTGTAAATGAACACTGGATCTGTGTAAATGAACACACTGGATCTGTGTAAATGAACACACTGGATCGGTGTAAATGAACACACTGGATCTGTGTAAATGAACAAACTGGATTGGTGTAAATGAACACACTGGATCGGTGTAAATGAACAAACTGGATCGGTGTAAATGAACACACTGGATCGGTGTAAATGAACACACTGGATCTGTGTAAATGAACACACTGGATCTGTGTAAATGAACAAACTGGATCGGTGTAAATGAACACACTGGATCGGTGTAAATGAACAAACTGGATCGGTGTAAATGAAGACACTGGTTTGGTGTAAATGAACACACTGGATCTGTGTAAATGAACACACTGGATCTGTGTAAATGAACACACTGGATCTGTGTAAATGAACACACTGGATCGGTGTAAATGAACACACTGGATCTGTGAAAATGAACACATTGGGTCTGTGTAAATGAACACACTGGATCTGTGTAAATGAACACACTGGATCTGTGTAAATGAACACACTGATTGACTGACTGACGTGTCCGTACCTGCAATCACCCCGTGCCGGTCTCGTGTTATGCCTGTCTCCTCCTCCTCGCTCCTCCAAATCTGCAACAGGAGCTGCGGCGCAGTGACTTCTCTCTCGCCACGCCAGCACTGCACACGCGTGACGGCCCGCGGACTCTCACACAGCTCCAGCAGAGTCCCGATGAGTGCAATCAGCATGTGTCTGGGGCTCCGCTGCACATCAAACATGTGGTCAAACACACGCCAGTCGAACACACGCCAGTTGAACACATGCCACACATGCCAGTACAAGTCAGTCGAACACACGCCACATCCGTCAGTCGAACACACACCAAACACGACAGTCGAACACAGGCCAGTCGAACACAGGCCAGTCGAACACACGCCACACACGCCAGTCGAACACACGCCACACATGCCAGTCGAACCACACACGACACGCCAGTCGAACACATGCCAGTCGAACACACGTCACTCATGCCAGTCGAACACACGCCACACACACCAGTCGAACACACGCCACACACGCCAGTCGAACACACGCCACATATGCCGGTCGAACCCACGCCAGTCGAACACACGCCACACACACCAGTCGAGCAGACGTCAGTCGAACAGACGCCACACACACCAGTCGAAACGCACGCCAGTCGAAACACACGCTAGTCGAAACACACACCAGTCGAATACACGCCAGTCGAAACACACGCCAGTCAAACACAAGCCAGTCGAACAAACGCCAGTCGAACACACACCAGTTGAACACGCCAGTCGAACACACACGCCAGTCGAACACACACGCCAGTCGAACACACACGCCAGTCGAACACATGCCCGTCGAACACACGCCCGTCGAACACACGCCAGTCAAACACACGCCAGTCAGACACACACCACACACGCCAGTCGAAAACACGCCAGTCGAACAAACGCCAGTCGAACACACGCCAGTCGAACACACGCCAGTCGAACACACGCCAGTCGAACACACGCCCGTCGAACACACACGCCAGTCGAACACACGCCAGTCGAACACACGCCCGTCGAACACACGCCCGTCGAACACACACGCCCGTCGAACACACACGCCAGTCGAACACACGCCAGTCAGACACACACCACACACGCCAGTCGAAAAACACGCCAGTCGAACATACACCAGTCAAACACACGCCAGTCGAACACACGCCAGTCGAACACACGCCCGTCGAACACACGCCCGTCGAACACACGCCCGTCGAACACACGCCCGTCGAACACACACGCCAGTCGAACATACGCCAGTCAAACACACGCCAGTCAGACACACACCACACACGCCAGTCGAAAACACGCCAGTCGAACAAACGCCAGTCGAACACACGCCAGTCGAACACATACACCAGTCAAACACACGCCAGTCGAACACACGCCAGTCAAACAAACGCCAGTCGAACACACACCACACACGGCAGTCGAACACACACGGCAGTCGAACACACACGGCAGTCGAACACACATGGCAGTCAAACACACATGGCAGTTGAACACACACGGCAGTCGAACACACCCCAGTCAAACACACGGCAGTCCAACACACGGCAGTCCAACACACACCACACACGCCTCACCCGCCAGTTGAAACACACGCAAGTCGAAACAAGCCAGTCGAACACACACGCCAGTCGAACACACACGCCAGTCGAACACACACGCCAGTCGAACACACACGCCAGTCGAACACACACCAAACACGCCTCACACGCCAGTCGAAACACACGCCGGTCGAAACACGCGCCAGTCGAAACACACACCAGTCGAACACATACACCAGTTGAACACACGCCAGTCGAACACACGCCAGTTGAACACACGCCAGTCGAACACACGCCAGTCGAACACACGCCAGTCGAACACACGCCAGTCTAACACACACGCCAGCCGAACACACACGCCAGTTGAACACATGCCCGTCGAACACACGCCAGTCGCGAACACATGCCAGTCGAACACACACCAGTCAAACACACACCACACACGCCAGTCAAAAACACGCCAGTCGAAAAAACGCCAGTCGAACACACGCCAGTCGAACACACGCCAGTCGAACAGATACGCCAGTCGAACACACGCCAGTCAAACACACACCACACACACGCCAGTCGAACACACACACGCCAGTCGAAACACACGCCAGTTGAACACACACGCCAGTCGAACACACGCCAGTCGAACACACACGCCAGTCAAACACACATGCCAGTCGAACACA
Organism: Tiaroga cobitis; assembly: GCA_030578255.1. Lineage (NCBI taxonomy): Eukaryota > Metazoa > Chordata > Actinopteri > Cypriniformes > Leuciscidae > Tiaroga > Tiaroga cobitis. The sequence goes on along the minus strand of CM060609.1, from coordinate 44,911,005 downwards.
CCCCACTCAAACACACGCAAGTCGAACACACACGCCAGTCGAACACATACACCAGTCAAACACACGCCAGTCGAACACACGCCAGTCGAACAAACGCCAGTCGAACACACACCACACACGGCAGTCGAACACACACGGCAGTCGAACACACACGGCAGTCGAACACACATGGCAGTCAAACACACATGGCAGTCGAACACACACGGCAGTCGAACACACCCCAGTCAAACACACGGCAGTCAAACACACGGCAGTCCAACACACACCACACACGCCTCACCCGCCAGTTGAAACACACGCAAGTCGAAACAAGCCAGTCGAACACACACGCCAGTCGAACACACACGCCAGTCGAACACACACGCCAGTCGAACACACACCAAACACGCCTCACACGCCAGTCGAAACACACGCCGGTCGAAACACGCGCCAGTCGAAACACACACCAGTCGAACACATACACCAGTTGAACACACGCCAGTCGAACACACGCCAGTTGAACACACGCCAGTCGAACACACGCCAGTCGAACACACGCCAGTCTAACACACGCCAGTCTAACACACGCCAGTCGAACACACACGCCAGTCGAACACACACGCTAGTTGAACACATGCCCGTCGAACACACGCCAGTCGAACACATGCCAGTTGAACACACGCCAGTCAAACACACACCACACACGCCAGTCAAAAACACGCCAGTCGAAAAAACGCCAGTCGAACACACGCCAGTCGAACACACGCCAGTCGAACACACGCCAGTCGAACACACGCCAGTCGAACACACGCCAGTCGAACAGATACGCCAGTCGAACAGATACGCCAGTCGAACACACGCCAGTCGAACACACACCACACACACGCCAGTCGAACACACACACGCCAATCGAAACACACGCCAGTTGAACACACACGCCAGTCGAACACACGCCAGTCGAACACACACGCCAGTCAAACACACACGCCAGTCGAACACACCCCACTCAAACACACGCCAGTCGAACACACACGCCAGTCGAACACACGCCAGTCCAACACACACGCCAGTCGAACACACACCAGTCGAAACACGCCAGCCGAACACACACGGCAGTCGAACACACACGGCAGTCGAACACACGGCAGTCAAACACACGGCAGTCGAACACACACCACACACGCCTCACACGCCAGTCGAAACACACGCCAGTCGAAACACACGCCAGTCGAACACACACGCCAGTCGAACACACACGCCAGTCGAACACACACGCCAGTCGAACACACATGCCAGTCGAACACACACGCCAGTCGAACACACACCAGTCGAACACACACGCCGGTCGAACACACACGCCAGTCGAACACACGCCAGTCGAACACACACGCCAGTCGAACACACACGCCAGTCGAACACACACACCAGTCGAACACACACGCCAGTTGAACACACACGCCAGTCGAACACATACGCCAGTCGAACACACACGCCAGTCGAACACACACGCCAGTCGAACACACATGCCAGTCGAAACACACGCCAGTCGAACACACACCAGTCGAACACACACGCCAGTCGAACACACGTCAGTCGAACACACACGCCAGTCGAACACACACCACACATGCCTCAAACGCCAGTCGAAACACACGGCAGTCGAAACACACGCCAGTCGAAACACACGCCAGTCGAACACACACACCAGTCGAACACACACACCAGTCGAACACACACGCCAGTCGAACACACACGCCAGTCGAACACACACGCCAGTCGAACACACACCACACACACGCCAGTCGAACACACACGCCAGTTGAACACACACGCCAGTCGAACACACACGCCAGTCGAAACACACACTCCAGGCGAACACACGCCTCGTTCACACCCTCATGCTGAATGTTTGTACCTGCAGCCGCTGTAGGAGCAGATCAACTCCACCTCCCGCCACAAACACGTCCTCCGTCCCGAAACAGCCCACAACACATGACCTGCACAGAAAAGAAGAAATCATATTTGGCATGAAGGAAATGCGAGGAGCTTTTCCCTGCATTTACAGTGCATCCGGAAAGTATTTACAGCACTTCACTTTTTCCAAATTTTGTTACATCCTTATTCCAAAATGGATTCAATTTTTTCCAATACTTTGCTCAATACTTTGTTGAAGCACCTTTGGCACCAATTACAGCCTCAAGTCTCTTTGAGTATGATAATACAAGCTTGGCACAACTATTTTTGGGTAGTTTCTCCCATTCTTCTTTGCAGAACCTCTCAAGCTCCATCAGGTTGGATGTGGAGCGTCGGTGCACAGCCATTTTCAGACCTCTCCAGAGATGTTCAATCGGGTTTGAGTCTGGACTCTGGCTGGGCCACTCAAGGACATTCACAGAGCTGTCCCGTAGACACTCCTTTGTTATCTTGGCTGTGTGCTGAGGGTCGTTGTCCTGTTGGAAGATGAACCGTCGCCCCAGTCCCGAGACGCGGGAAGTCATTTTCGACAGGGGGGGCTATATAAATGTAACAAATTATTACTATTCTCCCTCAAAACCTTTTTTTTCCATTTGCATTCACGCAGGCCAAGTGGCCATAGGGACTATAGGAGGAGTATAGTGATGCAAGCACGGCAACGATCTTTATAGTTAAAATCAAAAAACAAATGAGGAGCTCTTTTCCAAAACGCTATAAATCCATTTCAGTAGTTTTCAGGAAAATTTACATTTTTACCTAGACCCACACATTTTGTGAATATTCAATTTATCCTGTTAAAATGTTTTTCCCTCTCAGTCTTAACATGTTGAACAATGATTATTAAATCAAACAACAATATTGTTGATGATAAATTCAAAGTTAATTTTTTTTCAAAAAGCTATAAATCCCCCCAAAAGAAAAATCCAAAAATGGATGATTTTGGCCACATATAAGTTTTGTTTTGTAGAAAGCCTTTCTTTAAAGTGAATTTCGTTTTGTATAAATTGTATCTTAATTTTAACAATTTTTTCATCAACCAATTGCCTGGATTTAATAAATAATAAGCAAATAGACAATATAATCATGACATGGAGGCGCCGGCGCGGTCACGCATTGCACGTAAACTGGAGCGCATCTCATCATAAATTAACCGAAACTCACCGTATGCCTCACAGACATGAGAAATGTATCTATATATAGAAAGCTTGAAATGTCTTTAAACGAAACAATTAAAAACGAAAATAAATAGGATAGCCTACTCTCTGATTATGTAATCCATTACATGCATTTCTCTCTATAGGCGCGTTCACTACAGAGATGCTGATCGTCAATTTCATCTTTGCAGACACTGACACACAGAAAACAGTTTATTAATAAAAAATAAAATAAAAAAAAAGATTTTCGAACGATATTCGACTTTTGCTCCTTGATTGTCGAATGCCATTTTTGGCAGAAATTATACAATAAACAAACTTTTGGCAGGAGCATGTGCCCCAGGTGTAGGTCTCACTGGCTCATCAAGGCCATCAAAAGTGTTATCACTCATTTTGAGGAATGAATAAACATGAACACATCTGTTCAGCGCGCAGATGTTGGATTGCGTAGAACGCTCACTGAATTCTGATTTGTCGAGAGGATTTATCGCGTTTAGGGTAAAAATAGGTTTGGCGCTTATTGCGGTTTGGAAAAGAACTGCATCTAGCAGTACATTTTAAACAAGGAAATATAGCGATTTGGCATGAAACATTGATGGAGCAGTGAATAGGCTCAGAACACAGCAAAATGACATGACAAACTCTTTTTTTTTTATGGCGTTTATCACGTTTTGGAAAAGAGCTCCTCAAATACACACACACACACACAAAAGTCTAGTAGGCCTATCTAAATGTTGCCGCGTGCATATAAACCAAAATGTCATTTATAACGTTAGACTAACATTAGACTAACGTCATATCTCTAGCAGTTTTTTAGACTAGGTGTTTGTTTGTTTTTGTGATTCGCGTCAAGACACCTGATTGGCTAATACTACACACTGAAGATAAATTAAATAATTGTTAATTAAATAATTACTAAAAATATCCCTCTCTTCATCCCACACGCCAAACATGACACACAGAAGTTGTGGAACAAAAACAACAACCAGAGATATATTTATAAGCTATCATTTTATTGTCATCACAGTTTGCCAACAGGGGGTGCTACTTCCCGCGTCCATGCCCCAGTCTGAGGTCTAGAGCTCTGGAGCAGGTTTTCATCAAGGATTTGACGAGTCTTCCAGTTCCTCATCTTTCCCTCGACCCTGACGAGTCGCCCAGTACCTAATCTTTCCCTCGATCCTGACGAGTCTCCCAGTCCTTCATCTTTCCCTTGATCCTGACGAGTCTCCCAGTTCCTCATTTTTCCCTCGACCCTGACGAGTCTCCAAGTCCCTCCTCTTTCCCTCGACCCTGATGAGTCTCCCAGTTCCTCATCTTTCCCTCGACCCTGACGAGTCTCCCAGTTCCTCATCTTTTCCTCGACCTTGACGAGTCTCCCAGTTCCTCATCTTTCCCTCGATCCTGAGTAGTCTCCCAGTTCCTCATCTTTCCCTTGATCCCGACGAGTCTCCCAGTTCCTGCGCTGAAAAACACCCACACAGCTGATGCTGCTTCACTGTAGGGATGGTATTGGCCAGTTGGTGAGTGGTGTCTGTTTCCTCTAGACATGACGCTTGCCAGGCCAAAAGAGTTCAGGCCAACATTCAGGCCAAAGAGTTCAATCTTTGTTTCATCAGACCAGAGAATTTTTTTTCTCATGGTCTGAGAGTCCTTCAGGTGCCTTTGGTCTGATTGGTGGAGAGCTGCAGAGATGGTGGTTCTTCTGGAAGGTTCTCAGGCCTAATTGGTGGAGAGCTGCAGAGATGGTGGTTCTTCTGGAAGGTTCTCAGGCCTGATTGGTGGAGAGCTCCAGAGATGGTTGTTCTTCTGGAAGGTTCTCAGGCCTGATTGGTGGAGAGCTGCAGAGATGGTTGTTCTTCTGGAAGGTTCTCAGGCCTGATTGGTGGAGTTCTGCAGAGATGATTGTTCTTATGGTAGGTTCTCTGGCCTGATTGGTGGAGAGCTGCAGAGATGATTGTTCTTATGGAAGGTTCTCTGGCCTGATTGGTGGAGTTCTGCAGAGATGATTGTTCTTATGGAAGGTTATCTGGCCTGATTGGTGGAGAGCTGCAGAGATGGTTGTTCTTCTGGAAGGTTCTCTGGCCTGATTGGTGGAGAGCTGCAGAGATGGTTGTTCTTCTGGAAGGTTCTCGGGCCTGATTGGTGGAGTTCTGCAGAGATGATTGTTCTTATGGAAGGTTCTCAGGCCTGATTGGTGGAGAGCTCCAGAGATGGTTGTTCTCCTGGAAGGTTCTCAGGCCTGATTGGTGGAGAGCTGCAGAGATGGTTGTTCTTCTGGAAGGTTCTCAGGCCTGATTGGTGGAGAGCTGCAGAGATGGTTGTTCTTCTGGAAGGTTTTCCTCTCTCCACAGAGAGAGCTCTGCCAGAGTGACCATTGGGTTCTTGGTCTCCTGCCTGACTGAGGCCCTTCTCCCCCGATCACTCAGCTCTAGGAAGAGTCCTGGTGGTTCCACACTTCTTCCGTTTATGGATGATGGAGGCCACAGTGCTCATTGGGACCTTCAATGCTGCAGAAATGTTTCTGCACACTTCCCCAGATCTGTGCCTCGATACAATCCTGTCTCGGAGGTCTACAGACAATGCCTTGGACTTCATGGCTTGGTTTGTGCTCTGACATGCACTGTTAAAGGGACACTTCACCCATTTGCATTAAGCTTTGTATCTTTAGAAACCCAGTCATATTTTTGAATGGTCATGGTTTATTCCCTTATTTTCCCCTGAGATGGGAGAAATAAGGATTTAAGTGTTCCACTTTCTGCTTTTTATGACGTAAAAATCGTCATTTTCCGTCATAAAAAGCAGGAAGTCCCATTTCTATGTATAAGGGTTGAGACTACAAACATTAGCTCATCATTTATCCAGGGTGTGGGACCCACTCACGCGACAGACCTATTACAGATCAGTGGGTGGGACTTCAATTGCAGATACTGAAATCAATATTAGCCATCTTGTTTAGAAGCTAAGCTAACAAGCGCTGTGGAGATAGGAAGTTACGACAATGACGGAAGAAACTAAACATAATATGGAAGAAGAGGATTTTGAAATTCTGCTGCTCGAATCCGATGTTCGTGGCTATCTTTACGAGCCGCAATATAGTGAAAAGCAGCTGAGGCTGATGGAGGAACAGGAGGCGGCTGCCTGTCGCGGACGAGGAGCCCGGACTGGCTCGAGCTGGGCGGACTGCTGGTGCCTGTGCTCTCGCTGTGGACTACGGACACACACGCTACGGAATCCGTCTGCTGCAGAGAATTTCAACGATGGCAATTTCTCCAGGACGAAATCTCTGAATCAGACGAGCACACGGACGTTTGTGTTGTGATGACCATCCTAGTTTCCCCTGACTGAACATCCCGGTTTCATGCAATAATTCACCATATATCACTCACGCCACCGGCCTTGCGCCGTCCTCTCACGTCCCTCGCCCTCGTCCTGCTCGCCACAGCCAACTAACTACAAATTTTATGTGAAATGAATTTCTAACTCTGGTGGCAGCTAACGTTAGCCTTGTAGACGAAAGAGTGATTTCTCTGATGTTTGCGCTGTTCTGGATAAGTGGGAGTGGCTTGCGGAGCTGTGCAATGTGGTACATTGTGGGAGTTGTTGTCTTACATACAAATGCGCCCTAAAGTTAATTTCTGTCTTTTCTCGGTCAAGAGGGCACCAAATTCAAAAATTCTTTTACATTTCGACCACATATATGACCCACTTTCAATAAAGATTAATGTTGAAATGGGTGAAGTGCTTCTTTAACTGTGGGACCTTATATAGACAGGTGTGTGCCTTTCCAAATCATGTCCAATCAACTGAATTTACCACAGGTGGAATCCAATCCAGTTGTAGAAACATCTCAAGGATGATCAGTGGAACCAGGATGCACTTGAGCTAAATTTTGAGTGTCATGGCAAAGGCTGTGAATACTTATGTATATGTGATTTTTTCGTTTTTTTATTTTTAATAAATTTGAAGCAGATTTCAAACTAATTTCTTTCACATTGTCATTATGGGGTATTGTTTGTAGAATTTTGAGGAAAATAATTAATTTAATCTATTTTGGAACAATGCTGTAACATAACAAAATGTGGAAAAAGTGAAGCGCTGTGAATACTTTCCGGATGCACTGTTTGTGGAAAACCTTCATCTCGCATTCACAGCGAGTTTCCCACAGAGAAATAGAACACACGTGTCTCACCAAACGCAGTCGACGGTGGACAGCAGCAGTTTATTATGACCCAAACCGCTGAAGATCAGAGCAGCGTCCAAACTCAAATACTGAATCAGCATCTCCACACCGTCACTGCCGAACAACTCCTGAAAACACAGGTGTACTCGTTTAACCAGTGCTAGTTAAAGGGTTAGTTCACCCAAAAATGAAAATTAAGTCATTAATTACTCACCCCCATGCTGTACCAACCCCGTAAGACCTTCGTTCGTCTTCGGAACACAAATGAAGATATTTTTGATTAAATGTGACAGCTGGATCACTCCTCCATAGGCTCCCTAAGGGAATGAATCCTGACGTCCCAGAAAGTCAATGAAGAAAATGTTTAAATATTCCATGTCACAACAGTGGCTCAACTATAAGTTTATCAAGCGACGAGAATACTTTTTGTGCGAAAAAACAAACAAAAATAACGACTTTATTCGACTATTCCTTTTCTTCCTTGTAGGCCTGAAACGAGACTTCAAGAGATTTCCACGACGCGCATGCGCGAGAACTGAACTGAAGTAGTTGAAGGAGATTGTGACATGGAATATTTAAACATTTTCTTCATTGACTTTCTGGGACGTCAGGATTCATTCCCTTAGGGAGCCTATGGAGGAGTCATCAGCTGTCACATTTAATCAAAATATCTTCATTTGTGTTCCGAAGACGAACGAAGGCCTTACGGGGTTGGTACAGCATGGGGGTGAGTAATTAATGACTTAATTTTCATTTTTGGGTGAACTAACCCTTTAAGTGTTCTTGATCATATCATCTGTATGATGTGTCTCACCTTCCTGTGCATGTCTCCCTCACAGAGGACAGACAGAATGAACTGGGAGTCGATCTGAATATCCAGAGACACGGCATCCTCGGCCTCCGGTCTCCCTATGAACCAGCGCAGCACCCCTAACACACACACACACACACACACACACACACACACACAGAGTTAGTCTTCAGTATTTCAGCAGTGAGCGCTGTGATACGCCACACACACTCTCTCTCACACACACACACTCACTCACCCAGAAGCTGCCCGATCGCCCCCTGATCGCACAGATCCTGCCGGAGCGCCTCGAGGTCCAGGGAAACCACAGATCTGAGCACTCGGACACAGTACCTCATCTGGGCCTTCTTCCCGCCCCGCCCACCGCTGCCATGGAAACTGTGGCCCCGCCCACTGAAGGAGTCTGACCACAGAACCATGAAGAGACCGATCAGCACAAAGTACATCTTTCCAGTATCTGTACTGAATCAGAGTATTTATAATCATCGAAACAGGAACTACACGGCGCGTTCGAGCCAGACTGGGGAGATAGGTGCTTAATGTAAAATATGTGAAAACTTATGTGTTTTTTGAACAATCAAGCATGAAAGCATATTCCAGTACACCCTAAAACAAAATCATGACTTTGTAAAAGGGCATAAAGGACCCCTAATGTGGATATAGATTGTGGATATAGATAGTGGATATAGATAGTGAATGTAGATAGTGGATATAGATAGTGGATATAGATAGTGAATGTAGATAGTGGATATAGATAGTGGATATAGATAGTGGATATAGATAGTGGATGTAGATAGTGGATGTAGATAGTGGATGTAGATAGTGAATGTAGATAGTGGATATAGATAGTGGATATAGATAGTAGATATATAGCTTATATAGTGTGCTGGCACCTTCCTGAAGACACCAGTCGAGCAGCAGCAGCAGGAGTGTGTTCCCCTGACACGTCATGTAGTCGTCCAGCATCAGCGGAGCCAGAGAGATCAGACACGCCAACGCCTGCAGCTGCAGCTCCTCCTGCTGGCCGGGGGTCCAACTGCACCTACTCCGGGGCTCCGGGGCCCGGGGCTTAATCAGGAGCATCAGGCCCAGCATCACCCGGCCCTCCCTAAACAGCTGCTCTCACACACACACACACACACACACACACACATCAGGCCCAGCATCACCCGGCCCTCCTTAAACAGCTGGTCACCACACACACAGTCAGTTTCAAGAGCTGTTGTGTGTGTGAGCTGTTGTGTGTGTGTGAGCTGTTGTGTGAGTTTGAGCGTGTGTGTGTATGTGTCACCTGCAGGGCAGCCAGATCTCTCGACAGGACGACGATCACATTCAACAAGAGCTTCTTCATCTCGAAGTCCTCGTGGTTGAAGGACAGCTTGAGGTTTCGCACCAGAGGATTGTGACTCTTCACTGAGAAACACGGTCACAGATCTTCATTCGAGGTCACAGAGCAGTGTTGTAGTCGAGTCACCAACTGTCGAGTCCGAGTCGAGTCTCGAGTCCCAGTGTTCTAGTCCGAGTCCAAGTCCGAGTCACCAAAGAAGAGTCCGAGTCGAGTCACCATTACCTGAGTTCAAGTCCGAGTCGAGTCTCGAGTCCCGTGTTCGAGTCCGAGTCGAAATTATATACACATAAGCCAAATCAAGCAACATTTTTCAGGCACTCTTTCTTGCAGCTAGAAATGTGTATGATATCACTAGAATTGCCTTTGACCTTAGTTCAAATCATTGTCAACTAGCTGTGGCATGATTATATTTATTTAATTGTTTAAATACATTTTTGGATGAACAGTCAACTGGAATGGATAAAGAAAACAAAAAAGAAAGACTAATTGGACAGAGGAGGAGAAATGCATTCTTCTTGACGAATATGGTAAAAGAAAAATAATTTTGAAATTTTGAAAAGCAAACTAAATCCCAATTTTAATTGCGGCAAAAAACAGAAAATGCAGTGCTATAAGCAGTTGTAATTCCGCAGGAAAAGAGTGGATCTTGTTAAATTAACTTATCTAGTGTTAAATGAGTGTGACGCTATCTCTCTCACGAGAATGCAGCGTAAAGTGAGTGACGTCAGTGAGTGAAACAACGTCATTCATTTGATGAATGCTCTAGTCCGAATTTATATATTCTCGAGTCTGAGTCCAAGTACTAGTCATCAGTCCGCGAGTCCAAGTCGAGTCACGAGTCCAGAGAATGAAGTCTCGAGTCGGACTCGAGTCCAGAGAATAAGGACTCGAGTCGGACTCGAGTCCGAGTCCAGGACTCGAGTACTCCATCACTGTCACAGAGATGAACAAACGCTAATGAAAAACACCAATACTTACGCTCAGGGAACGTGACAAACAGCGTGAGATGCTTGACAAACCCGCTCTCCTGAAACAAACAGAGAACTCGTGAAGTAAAGCGAGAGACTCGTGAAGAAGAGCGAGAGGCTCGTGAAGAAGAGCGAGAGGTTCGTGAAGAAGAGTGAGAGGTTCGTGGAGAAGAGCGAGAGGCTCGTGAAGAAGAGCGAGAGGCTCGTGGAGAGGCTCGTGAAGAAGAGCGAGAGTCTCGTGAAAAAGAGCAAGAGGCTCGTGAAGAAGAGCGTGAGAGTCGTGGAGAAGAGCGAGAGACTCGTGAAGAAGAGCGAGAGGCTCGTGAAGAAGAGCGAGAGGCTCGTGAAGAAGAGCGAGAGGCTCGTGGAGAAGAGCGAGAGGCTCGTGAAGAAGAGCGAGAGACTCGTGAAAAAGGCCGAGAGGCTTGTGAAGAAGAGCGAGAGACTCATGAAGAAGAGCGTGAGGCTCGTGGAGACGCTCGTGAAGAAGAGCGAGAGGCTCGTGAAGAAGAGCGTGAGACTTGTGAAGAAGAGCGAGAGGCTCGTGAAGAAGAGCGTGAGACTCGTGAAGAAGAGCGTGAGGCTCGTGAAGAAGAGCGAGAGGCTCGTGAAGAACGGCGAGAGGCTCATGGAGAAGCGCGAGAGGCTCATGAAGAAGAGCGAGAGACTCGTGAAGAAGAGCGAGAGGCTCGTGAAGAAGAGCGAGAGGCTCGTGGAGAAGAGCGAGAGGCTCGTGAAGAAGAGCGAGAGGCTCGTGAAGAAAAGCGTGAGGCTCGTGAAGAAGAGCGAGAGGCTCGTGAAGAAGAGCGAGAGGCTCGTGAAGAAGAGCGAGAGGCTCGTGGAGAAGAGCGAGAGGCTCGTGAAGAAGAGCGAGAGGCTCGTGAAGAAAAGCGTGAGGCTCGTGAAGAAGAGCGAGAGGCTCGTGGAGAGGCTCGTGAAGAAGAGCGTGAGGCTCGTGAAGAAGAGCGAGAGGCTCGTGAAGAAGAGCGAGAGGCTCGTGAAGAAGAGCGAGAGACTCGTGAAGAAGAGCGTGAGGCTCGTGAAGAAGAGCGAGAGGCTCGTGAAGAAGAGCGAGAGGCTCGTGAAGAAGAGCGAGAGGCTCGTGGAGAAGAGCGAGAGACTCGTGGAGAAGAGCGAGAGGCTCGTGGAGAAGAGCGAGAGGCTCGTGAAGAAGAGCGAGAGGCTCGTGGAGAAGCTCGTGAAGAAGAGCGAGAGGCTTGTGAAGAAGAGCGTGAGGCTCGTGGAGAAGAGCGAGAGGCTCCTGAAGAAGAGCGAGAGACTCGTGAAGAAGAGCGAGAGGCTCGTGAAGAAGAGCGAGAGGCTCGTGAAGAAGAGCGAGAGGCTCGTGAAGAAGAGCGAGAGGCTCGTGAAGAAGAGCGAGAGGCTCGTGAAGAAGAGCGATAGGCTCGTGAAGAAGAGCGAGAGGCTCGTGAAGAAGAGCGAGAGGCTCGTGGAGAAGAGCGAGAGACTCGTGAAGAAGAGCGTGAGGCTCGTGACGAAGAGCGAGAGGCTCGTGCTAGAAGAGCGAGAGGCTCGTGAAGAAGAGCGAGAGGCTCGTGAAGAAGAGCGAGAGGCTCGTGGAGAAGAGCGAGAGACTCGTGGAGAAGAGCGAGAGGCTCGTGGAGAAGAGCGAGAGGCTCGTGGAGAGGCTCGTGAAGAAGAGCGAGAGGCTCGTGAAGAAGAGCGAGAGGCTCGTGAAGAAGAGCGAGAGGCTCGTGGAGAAGCTCGTGAAGAAGAGCGAGAGGCTCGTGAAGAAGAGCGTGAGGCTCGTGGAGAAGAGCGAGAGGCTCATGAAGAAGAGCGAGAGACTCGTGAAGAAGAGCGAGAGGCTCGTGGAGAAGAGCGAGAGGCTCGCGGAGAAGAGCGAGAGGCTCGTGGAGAAGAGCGAGAGGCTCGTGGAGAAGAGCGAGAGGCTCGTGGAGAGGCTCGTGAAGAAGAGCGAGAGACTCGTGAAGAAGAGCGAGAGGCTCGTGAAGAAGAGCGTGAGGCTCGTGGAGAAGAGCGAGAGGCTCGTGAAGAAGAGCGAGAGACTCGTGGAGAAGAGCGAGAGGCTCGTGAAGAAGAGCGAGAGGCTCGTGAAGAAGAGCGAGAGGCTCGTGAAGAAGAGCGAGAGGCTCGTGGAGAAGCTCGTGAAGAAGAGCGAGAGGCTCGTGAAGAAGAGCGAGAGGCTCGTGAAGAAGAGCGAGAGGCTCGTGGAGAAGAGCGAGAGACTCGTGGAGAAGAGCGAGAGGCTCGTAAAGAAGAGCGAGAGACTCGTGAAGAAGAGCGTGAGGCTCGTGAAGAAGAGCGAGAGGCTCGTGAAGAAGAGCGAGATGCTTGTGAAGAAGAGCGAGAGACTCGTGGAGAAGAGCGAGAGGCTCGTGAAGAAGAGCAAGAGGCTCGTGAAGAAGAGCGTGAGGCTCGTGGAGAAGAGCGAGAGGCTCGTGAAGAAGAGCGAGAGACTCGTGAAGAAGAGTGAGAGGCTCGTGAAGAAGAGCGAGAGGCTCGTGAAGAAGAGCGTGAGGCTCGTGGAGAAGAGCGAGAGGCTTGTGAAGAAGAGCGAGAGACTCGTGAGGAGGCTCGTGAAGGAGAGCGAGAGGTTCGTGGAGAAGAGCGAGAGGCTCGTGGAGAAGAGCGAGAGGCTCATGGAGAAGAGCGAGAGGCTCGTGGAGTTTAGGAGGACGATGGACTCACGATCAGAGGAGCGCTCGGATTCGATGCGATCAGAGACAGCAACACTAGCAGGTCGTTCCTCAGCTGACGATCATAATGCCGGAAACCGTTGAGAAGCTGATGGAGAAATGCTTCCTTCAAAGAACTGCCATGCAGAACAGAAAACACAGGATTGTTTAGAGGCAGCGTTCAGATTCTCATGTGCTCATTAAAGGGATAGTTCACCCAAAAATGAAAATTAGCCCATAATTTACTTACCCTCAAGTCATCCTAGGTGTAAATGACATTCTTCATTCAGACGAATACAATCAGAGTTATATTAAAAATGTCTTCCAAACTTTATAACGTCCATAAAGTGCATCTATCCATCCTAAAAGTGCATTCAACCATCATAAAAGTGCATCTATCCATCATAAAAGTGCATCTGTCCACTTACACGCACTTTTATGATGGATGGATGCTCTTTTATGATGGATGGATGCACTTTTATGATGGATAGATGCACTTTTATGATGGATAGATGCACTTTTATGATGGATAGATGCACTTTTATGCACTTTTATGATGGATGCACTTTATGGACTTTAAAACAGAAACAGCCATTCACTGCCATTATAAAGCTGGAAAGAGCCAGGATATTTTTAATATAATTAGGTGTTCAAGCACAAAGTGCTGAAAACCTATTGTAATTGCTATTTGAAAAAAAAATCCCCTAAAACGCATCGTGCAGCCCAAACCGTAAGGCCTAGAGACTTGAAACTCGGCCAGATGGTAGGCCACACTTTTGGGGAGAACCTATCAGAGTATGACCCCGATTGGCCCATAGGTGGCGCTACAGCAACCAAAAGTGCTAAATTGCTCATAACTCTTAGACCGTTGGTCCTAGAATCAACACGCCACCGTGTTCCTTGGCTCAAGTCGGACAATATGTATATCTCGGATTTCGATTCGGGCCCCAAAAAAATGGTTTATGGCCAATTTTGTCCAAAAAACCTACTTTTGCGAACTAGTCCCTGGTTTTTCACCCGATCGGAACCAAACCAGATCGGAACCAAACTAGGCCTATTCTCTGGACTCTCTAGATCAATAATTATCGAAAAAAAAGTTGAAATTTTGCATTTGGGTGGCTGTAACAGGGTCATTTAGAAAAGGGGCGGGGCAAAATACAATCAAAAGCCTATAAATCCTAAAGGAAAAGTCAGAACTTCATAAAAACGATTAGCATATGTGTCATAACATGGTGAAGAAGCATGCAAAGTTTCGTGAAGATCGGACCATAGGTGGCGCTATAATCGTCAAAAAGGTCTCATTATTATTAGGTGTTCAAGCACAAAGTGCTGAAAACCTATTGTAATTGCTATTTGAAAAAAAAATTCCCCTAAAACGCATCGTGCAGCCCAAACCGTAAGGCCTAGAGACTTGAAACTCGGCCAGATGGTAGGCCACACTTTTGGGGAGAACCTATCAGAGTATGACCCCGATTGGCCCATAGGTGGCGCTACAGCAACCAAAAGTGCTAAATTGCTCATAACTCTTAGACCGTTGGTCCTAGAATCAACACGCCACCGTGTTCCTTGGCTCAAGTCGGACAATATGTATATCTCGGATTTCGATTTGGGCCCCAAAAAATTTGTTTATGGCCAATTTTGTCCAAAACCTACTTTTGCGAACTAGTCCCTGGTTTTTCACCCGATCGGAACCAAACCAGTCTAGGCCTATATCCAGTCTAGGCCTATTCCTATTCGCCCAATGAAGTTTGAGCACCTATGATATGAGGTTAACGGAGGCCGATCGGAACGAAACTCGATGGGCATGTTCGACTCATGGCCCAAGAGGTCTGTAAGAGTTTTGAAAGAAATCGGCCACTAGTTGGCGCTAACGAGTTTTACGGCTCTGTAATCACGTGATGTTGCACACATCCCCAAAATATGCATATCATTTGATAGATCTCCTCATGCTGAACAACTTTGCCTCTAGAACCATTGCTGTCAATCAAACCGTTCATTAAATATTCACGAATATGTTAAAAACCTACTTTTGCAAACTAGTCCCTGGTTTTTCGCCCGATCGGAACCAGACCAGTCTAGGACAATTCTCTGGACTCTCTAGATCAATAATTATCGAAAAAAAGTTGAACTTTGCCCTTTGGTTTGCTATAACAGGATCATTTATAAAAAGGGGCGTGTCAAAACACACTCAAAAGCCTATAAATAAAAAATAAAAACTCAAAACTTCACAAAAATTGGTGAGCATATGTGACATAACATCATGAACAAGCATGCAACGTTTTATGGAGATCGGACAATAGGTGGCGCTATAACTGTTAAAAAGCTTTAAAAACATTGTTTTTCCTATGGTAAATTGCCTGTATTGACTGTAAATGGTCTTTTCCATCTATTATGTCGGAAATTAGTGTTTAAATGTATGCTAAATAAAACTTAGTGTCTTTTGATGCTTTTGAGCGTAACTGCCTTAACTGCTTGAACACCGCTAAATGCTGCTTGCAGCTTTAATTCTGATTGTTTTCGTCTGAATGAAGAATGTCATATACACCTAGGATGACTTAAATCATGAGGTAATTTTCATTTTTGGGTCTTTCATATCTGATCTTGACCTGCCTAGAGAAAGATTATGCTCAGCTCATACTCAACCCAAAATCAAAAGGGAAAAACATTAGAAAAAGAGGCATTTTCATGATAATTAAATTTTTACAGCACACCATGAAATCCCTATTACTGTAAAGCCAAATAACTCACACTTTTAATTGATGCTGGTTGTAAATCATTGTATTACAGTCATTTAGTTTCTGTGTATTTGTGCTGTTATGTTGATGAATATTAATCGCCCTTCGGTAACTCTTGATGAAGGTTGATCATGTGATATTGACTCACGCGATGCAGTCGGTGTTGCTGAGCTGGGCCGTCAGCTCTTCCCGAGAGCCGTTCTCCAGAAGGTTCCACAGGATCTCCGAGCAGCGGAACAGAACCGGTCCGGTCCAGTCACACTCACTCATGTGGAAGCAGATCTTCTGCGCAGCCCGAGCTCTCAGCATTACTCTACAGTTCCCCTCTGAGAACACACACACACACACACCAGCACGTGCTTCATTCAGGTTTCAGATCTACAGGTCTCTGGGGTGTGTGTGTGTTCTACAGGTCTCTGGTGTGTGTGTGTGTGTGTGTGTGTTCACCTGATGTCCTGGACAGGATCTGCAGGGTCTGAAGGAGACACAGTTTGATTGACAGCTGGTTCTCCATCAGGGCCAGTGACATGACGAGGGTCTCGGCCAGACCACTGCGCTCCACCATCAGCCCTCGGTAGTCCACATGCGTGGGATAGACACCTGACACACACACACACACACACACGATAAACACCGCACCTAAACCTGAACGTTTCCACACTTGAAGATTTCAGTCAGGCCACCCACCGTCAGAGCTGTGTGTGTGTGTGTCGTGGCTATAGAAGGATATAACAGAAGCGCAGATCTGCTGTCTGACCTCCGGCAACGGGATCCTCATCAGATAACCTGCCGTCACACACCATTATCACTCAATCTATCATACATCTATCAATAAACTGGATTAACCCAAAGATGGGTAATATATCAACACATAAATGAGAAATTATGCTTTGAATAAAAGAAATCTATTGAATAAAGAAGTCTATATTAGCATTGTGACATTCAGTACATTTTTGCGCTTTTATTAATCATATATTGTGATTCTCAGTACTGTCATACAGTTCTTTGTTTTACTTTACCGATCAAAAGTATGGAAAAATTAAGACTTCGGTTTCCACAAAATCTGAACAATAAGCACAATGGTTTTCAACACTGATAATAATCAGAAATGTTTCTTAAAGAGCAAATCATCATATTAAAATGATTTCCTTTTAGTGTGTTTTCTCTATTATCGAGGACCACTTCTTTAGGAGTGGTGTGGGATTCGACGACGATGCAGGCATGTCTATCTCCTGCTCGTATCGATTCGATCCTCACAGCAGTGAGCAAGATAAAGCTAGGCCTATCACTCACTGTCAAACAGTTTCAAGACTGTTAAGTCTGATGGCAACCTTCTGGCCTGCTGTATAAGACCTTTCCAGAGGTGGCTCAAGACCAGGGGAATCCCTGAGGGCCAACAAGTTCTGCATGATCAGGGTTACGCGCAGGTGATTTGTGCTCTGGTGATGTGGAAGCAGCCTTGGGTCCTGTCCCGGGGTCCTGCGCTGGGGTCCTGTGCTGGGGTCCTGTCCCGGGGTCCTGTGCTGGGGTCCTGTCCCGGCGTCCTGTGCAGGGGTCCTGTGCTGGGGTCCTGTCCCGGGGTCCTGTGCTGGAGTCCTGTGCTGGAGTCCTGTGCTGGGGTCCTGTGCGGGGGTCCTGTCCCGGGGTCCTGTGCTGGGGTCCTGTCCCGGGGTCCTGTGCTGGAGTCCTGTGCTGGAGTCCTGTGCTGGGGTCCTGTGCGGGGGTCCTGTCCCGGGGTCCTGTGCGGGGGTCCTGTGCGGGGGTCCTGTGCTGGAGTCCTGTGCTGGAGTCCTGTGCTGGGGTCCTGTCCCGGGGTCCTGTGCGGGGGTCCTGTGCTGGGGTCCTGTGCTGGAGTCCTGTGCTGGAGTCCTGTGCTGGGGTCCTGTCCCGGGGTCCTGTGCTGGAGTCCTGTGCTGGGGTCCTGTCCCGGCGTCCTGTGCAGGGGTCCTGTGCTGGGGTCCTGTCCCGGGGTCCTGTGCTGGAGTCCTGTGCTGGAGTCCTGTGCTGGGGTCCTGTGCGGGGGTCCTGTCCCGGGGTCCTGTGCTGGGGTCCTGTCCCGGGGTCCTGTGCTGGGGTCCTGTCCCGGGGTCCTGTGCTGGAGTCCTGTGCTGGAGTCCTGTGCTGGGGTCCTGTGCGGGGGTCCTGTCCCGGTGTCCTGTGCGGGGGTCCTGTGCGGGGGTCCTGTCCCGGGGTCCTGTGCGGGGGTCCTGTGCTGGAGTCCTATGCTGGAGTCCTGTGCTGGGGTCCTGTCCCGGGGTCCTGTGCTGGAGTCCTGTGCTGGAGTCCTGTGCTGGGGTCCTGTCCCGGGGTCCTGTGCTGGGGTCCTGTCCCGGGGTCCTGTGCTGGAGTCCTGTGCTGGAGTCCTGTGCTGGGGTCCTGTGCGGGGGTCCTGTCCCGGGGTCCTGTGCTGGGGTCCTGTCCCGGGGTCCTGTGCTGGAGTCCTGTGCTGGGGTCCTGTGCGGGGGTCCTGTGCTGGAGTCCTGTGCTGGGGTCCTGTGCGGGGGTCCTGTGCGGGGGTCCTGTCCCGGGGTCCTGTGCTGGGGTCCAGTCCCGGGGTCCTGTGCTGGGGTCCTGTGCGGGGGTCCTGTGCTGGAGTCCTGTGCTGGGGTCCTGTGCTGGAGTCCTGTGCTGGAGTCCTGTGCTGGGGTCCTGTGCTGGGGTCCTGTGCGGGGGTCCTGAGCTGGAGTCCTGTGCTGGGGTCCTGTCCCGGGGTCCTGTGCTGGGAGTCCTGTGCTGGGGTCCTGTGCTGGGGTCCTGTGCGGGGGTCCTGTGCTGGAGTCCTGTGCTGGGGTCCTGTGCGGGGGTCCTGTGCTGGAGTCCTGTGCTGGGGTCCTGTCCCGGGGTCCTGTGCTGGGAGTCCTGTGCTGGGGTCCTGTGCTGGGGTCCTGTGCTGGGGTCCTGTGCTGGGGTCCTGTGCTGGGGTCCTGTCCCGGGGTCCTGTGCTGAGGTTCTGTCCCGGGGTCATGTCCCGGGGTCCTGTACTGGGGTCATGTCCCGGGGTCCTGTGCTGGGGTCCTGTGCTGGGGTCCTGTCCCAGGGTCCTGTGCTGGGGTCCTGTCCCGGGGTCCTGTGCTGGGGTCCTGTGCTGGGGTCCTGTCACTCATCACTCCACATCACATCACTCCACATCACATCACTTCCGGTCTGTGTTTGTGTTTGTAGCTCCGTCGAATTGATTCATTAATCCTTGATTTTCTTCTTTACCACTCATTTATAAACAAGCACTTTCTATTTTTATATCATGTGAACTTATCCTCGATACTATTCCTTATAAAAAACAATCGGATTACTTTGATATCGCTACTTAGATCCAACTTTGCGAATCTCGGCTACTAGCCTTTAGTCCGCTAGCATTTCACGCGTGGCCTCGCGCCTACCGACCGTCTTATTTTACACCCGTTTCACTGAAAGGATACAGGTTATATCCAGCTTTTCAGTCCTAAATTAGTAGTGATATTGGTAGTATCACTACTAATTTACTGTTCATCTGTTATAATGGTGAACATATCGGATGTGTGTCCAACGTGACCTCTGAGTGCAGGTGAGGACACATTCGAGCTGATTTCGGTACGATTAGAGCTGGAATCGGTGGAGAAACAGATCCGTGGTCTGCTGGAGAAACAAGCCGAGCTGCGGGATCGACGATCAGCGCTTGAAACGTCACGCGCCGATGCTCACAAGTCATTGGTTAGTAACTTTTGGACTCCGACTTTGTCTACTCCGTGCGTTTCTCTGCCCAGGAGGACGCGATCATCTCTGGCATCATTCACTCCGGCACCGACACAACACCTCGCGAGTCGGAACGCGACGACGCCGTGATCATCGGCAGTTTCATGGTCTGTCATGTCCGTGCTACCTCAGGTAAGGGTAAGGTGCGCACTCACTGCTTTCCTGGTGCTCGTGTTCTTGATGTCGCCGCACAGGTTCCCGAGATCCTGAACGGTGACGAGCGCGTCGGAGCTGTTGTGCTGCACGCGGGAGTGAACGACATCAGGCTGCGGCAGACGGAGGTTCTGAAAAAGGACTACAGGAGCCTGATCGAGACGGTACGCAGCACAGCGCCTGAGGCAACGATCATCGTGTCTGGACCGCTTCCCACGTACCGACAAGGACAGGAAAGGTTCAGTAGATTATTTGCACTAAATGAATGGTTAATGTCATTGTGTAATGAACAGAAACTGCTCTTTGTAAATAATTGGAATCTGTTCTGGGAGCGACCTAGGCTCTATCGTGCTGATGGCATGCACCCCAGCAGAATCGGAGCGGCTGTTCTGTCGGACAACATCTCCAAGACGTTACACACCAACTGACTAGAAAATCAAAGTCCAAATCACAGTCTTTGCTGTCCCAACTTAATTCATATAAGTAGTGTAGAACATTATATAGAAACTGTGTCTATTCCTCGTTTAGTGAGGCCAAACAATAAATCTAGTGTAGGATCTAGGAAAAATCTTATTGTAATTAAACCAGAAAATCTAAATATCAGTGAACAAAAACAATTTCTAAAACTAGGCCTTCTAAACATTATATCGCTCACACCTAAGGCGATTATTGTAAATGAAATGGTCACAGATAATAGCTTCGATGTACTTTGCCTTACTGAAACCTGGCTTAAACCAAATGAGTATTTCGGTCTAAATGAGTCTACTCCACCAGGATACTGTTATAAGCATGAGCCCCGTCTGATCGATCGTGGTGGCGGTGTTGCAACAATTATAGAGATATTATTAATGTTACTCAGAAAACAGGTCACAGGTTTAATTCGTTTGAAGTACTTCTGCTAAATGTTACGCTCTTAGATGTAAGAAAGAAATCCCTATTATCTCTAGCCTTGGCTACTGTATATAGACCTCCAGGGCCATATGCTGAATTCTTAAAAGAGTTTGCAGACTTTTTTTCAGATCTATTGGTCAATACCGATAAAGCAATAATTGTTGGAGATTTTAACATACACGTAGATAACACAAATGATTCGTTAGGGACTGTGTTTACAGATTTATTAAACTCCTTTGGGGTCAAGCAAAACGTCAGTGGTCCCACTCATCGTCTAAATCATACACTAGATTTAATTATATCATATGGAACCAATCCAACTGATATAGATATTATACCGCAAAGTGACAATCTCACTGATCATTACATGGTAACTTGCATAATACTGCTTAAATTTGTCATGTTGCACCACGTTATAGACCAGGCAGAACAATCGTTCCAACCACTGGATAGATTCTCAAATAGCTTACCTGATCTATCTCAGCTGCTCAGTGAACCCAAACAAACAGATGAACTAGAGGAAATGACTAGCAGTTTGAGCACCATTTTCTCTAGTACATTAGATATTGTTGCACCAATTAGATCAAAAAAGGTTAGAGAGAAAACTAAAGCACCATGGCACAACAGTGCTACGCATGTTATCAAGAGAGAAACTCGTAACCTAGAGCGTAAATGGAAACAAACTAATTTAGAGGTCTTTAGAATCGCGTGGAAAGACAGAATGTCATGTTATAAAAAGGCTCTAAAAACAGCCAGGGCTGAGCATCTCCGCTAACTAATAGAAAATCACCAAAATAATCCAAGGTTTTTATTTAACACCGTGGCTAGACTAACAAATAAACAGACATCACCCGAACAAAATATTCCGTTACAGTATAGTAGTAATGATTTTATGAACTACTTCAATGAGAAAATAGAAAGCATCCGAAACACAATTGTAAATGTACAATCCCCGATGGTGTCTTGTGATTCAGCCTCAACTATGGCCCCTCTGGAACAACTACACCGCTTTACAACTATAGGACAGGAAGAGCTAAATAAACTTATCATTGAATCTAAACCGACAACATGTTTATTAGATCCAATACCCACTAAACTTCTGAAAGAAGTGTTACCTGTAGTGGAAGAGCCTCTTCTTAATATTATTAACTCGTCTTTATTTTTAGGTCATGTTCCAAGAATATTCAAGCTGGCAGTAATACAACCTCTCATTAAGAAACCACAATTAGATCCAAATAACTTAGCAAATTACAGACCCATTTCAAATCTTCCATTTATGTCTAAAATACTAGAAAAAATTGTGTCCGCTCAATTGTGCTCTTTCTTGCAAGAAAATGAGATATATGAAAAATTTCAGTCAGGATTCAGACCGCATCATAGCACAGAAACTGCGCTAGTTAAAATTACAAATGATTTACTTTTAGCTTCTGACCAAGGCTGTATCTCACTATTAGTTCTACTCGATCTTAGTGCTGCGTTCGACACTATCGATCATAAAATACTCTTGGATCGACTACAAAACTACACTGGTGTTCAGGGACAGGCATTAAGCTGGTTTAGATCGTACTTATCGGACCGTTACCATTTTGTCTGTTTAAATGGGGAAAAATCAAAAATAACGTCAGTAGACTATGGAGTGCCTCAAGGATCGGTGTTAGGCCCTCTGCTATTCTCAATATATATGCTGCCACTTGGTAATATTATAAGAAAACATGGAATTAATTTCCACTGTTATGCTGATGACACTAAATTATATATTTCATCACGGTCACTAAATTCGAGGCTTCTGGTCATTCCTAGGATATCTAAGTCCACTAAAGGAGGGAGGGCGTTCTCACATTTAGCTCCAAAACTCTGAAATAGCCTTCCTGATATTGTTCGAGGCTCTGACTCGCTGTCCCAGTTTAAAACTAGATTAAAGACGCATCTCTTTAGCCAAGCATTCTCATTATGTTTACCTTTTATACCACTGCTGAATCAGATCAAATGCATTTAATATTATAAAACTTGAAGAGTCTGTAGGTTATTTGTATAGGTTGTATAGTATTTACAGTCATTACGTTCCTGTGTATATTGCGTGAATGACAGGTTGTTGGGCAGATATTGTGTTTTGCGGTAGGTGGTATGCCATACGGAACCGTTTGCCACTGAAACTGCATATTAACGCACCAGTGGGGCTCGACAGCCTTATTCAAACAGGTTGGCGCGTATGGTTGGGCTGCGGAGAGATTGTGAGATTGTGGTTAGGTCTCAGCAGCAGGAGGGATGTAGAGGTCAGTAAGCTGGGCTGAGTTGAGTGGGGGACGGAAGGGTGACTCTGGGACGCAAGAGTCACTGTCTTCATGTTTTTATCATCTACGCTCGTGTTATGGAAATCATTATGAACAGCAGCTATGCTAATTATTTTCCCTTTTTGCTCTTCTGCTGTTATCTCGGGACGCGAGTCCAGAGGAAAATGGCGTTCGTCCGCTCCAGTTTGTATCCAGCCTCTCACGGAGACTTCAGATGCCCCAATCACAAAGTCTGTGAAGAGACAACTCAACGCCGGCGACATGGACCCTCTATGGTGGACGGCACCGATCCTCAACAACTCGGCTCAATACCGGCGTGATTACTTGGACTTCCAAAATGACTTGTAATGCTGCCCGAATCATGCACTGTTCCTTCGTTGGCCAGAGGAGAACTGGCCCTCCGACTGAGTCTGGTTTCTCCCAAGGTTTTTTCTCTATTCTGTCTCCTGATGGAGTTTTGGTTCCTTGCCACTGTTGCCTTGGCTTTTGGCTTGCTTAGTTGGGGACATTTAATATTCAATAATATTATTGATCTGCCTTACTTAAGGTGGATGTTGACGCAATTTCCTTTTAGAAACAAACTTTGTTGTATTATTTTCATGTTATCACTGTGAAGCTGCTTTGATACAATCTGTATTGTAAAAAGCGCTATATAAATAAAGGTGACTTGACTTGACTTGACTCCTGTCCCGGGGTCCTGTGCTGGGGTCCTGTCCCGGGGTCCTGTGCTGGGGTCCTGTGCTGGGGTCCTGTCCCAGGGTCCTGTGCTGGGGTCCTGTGCTGGGGTCCTGTCCCGGGGTCCTGTGCTGGGGTCCTGTCCCGGGGTCCTGTGCTGGGGTCCTGTGCTGGGGTCCTGTCCCAGGGTCCTGTGCTGGGGTCCCGTGCTGGGGTCCTGTGCCGGGGTCCTGTGCTGGAGTCCTGTGCTTGGGTCCTGTGCTGGAGTCCTGTGCTGGAGTCCTGTGCTGGAGTCCTGTGCTGGAGTCCTGTGCTGGAGTCCTGTGCTGGGGTCCTGTGCTGGAGTCCTGTGCTGGAGTCCTGTGCTGGGGTCCTGAGCTGGAGTCCTGTGCTGGGGTCCTGTGCTGGGGTCCTGTCCCGGGGTCCTGTGCTGGGGTCCTGTGCTGGGGTCCAGTCCCAGGGTCCTGTGCTGGGGTCCTGTGCTGGGGTCCTGTGCCGGGGTCCTGTGCTGGAGTCCTGTGCTGGGGTCCTGTGCTGGGGTCCTGTGCTGGAGTCCTGTGCTGGAGTCCTGTGCTGGAGTCCTGTGCTGGAGTCCTGTGCTGGAGTCCTGTGCTGGAGTCCTGTGCTGGAGTCCTGTGCTGGAGTCCTGTGCTGGAGTCCTGTGCTGGGGTCCTGTGCTGGAGTCCTGTGCTGGAGTCCTGTGCTGGAGTCCTGTGCTGGAGTCCTGTGCTGGAGTCCTGTGCTGGAGTCCTGTGCTGGAGTCCTGTGCTGGAGTCCTGTGCTGGGGTCCTGTGCTGGAGTCCTGTGCTGGAGTCCTGTGCTGGGGTCCTGAGCTGGAGTCCTGAGCTGGAGTCCTGTGCTGGGGTCCTGTGCGGGGGTCCTGAGCTGGGGTCCTGTGCTGGGGTCCTGTCCCGGGGTCCTGTCCCGGAGTCCTGTCCCGGGGTCCGGTGCTGGGGTCCTGTCCCGGGGTCCTGTGCTGGAGTCCTGTCCCGGGGTCCTGTGCTGGGAGCTGCTTGTCGTTGTGTAATGGCGTGTTATGTGTTATAAATATATACTTCGCTTTTGGTGTGAACACCCTCACAGGCTGGGGAGCGATCATGGATGTTCACCAGCTCAGGGTCTGTGGAGAGGTCTTTATCACAGATCCAGGGAGAAGAGATCCGTCGAGGCCCGGGAATGCACCCTGAGGAGGTGGAGCTTGTGTGGAGGGAGTTCGGCCAGGCGGAAGTGGATCTATTTGAGTCTCTGACAACGACACACTGTGGGCTCTGGTTCTGCCTCTTGTATCCCGCTATTCTAGGGTTGGATGCCATAGTGCAGACGTGCCAGGGATGCGTCCGTACAAGGTTTTCATCGACTCCCGGGAGTTCTGGAGAGAGCCCTTCATGATGTGGATAGCCCAGTTCTGGCCGGCCCGAGTGTGGTTCCCGAACCTTGAGTCCCTCCTTGATGGCTCTCCAATGAAGACTCCGGTCAAACACTCAAACACTCTCTTTCTCAGGCAGGGCTCAATCCTTCTCCCCTGCCCAGAGTTGTGGAAGCGGTGGGATTGTTCTCTGAGGGACTCACAGACTCGGGTCTTGCTGAAGTTGTTGAGAGCATGCTACACTACACAAGCAAACTGGCGTAAGTCATCAACCTCGATCTAGTTAACTGCCCAGTCGGTACAGTGCTGGAGTTCCTGCAGAACCGATTCTCTGCAGGGTTACCCAAACAGAGTATTACATAGCTATATTAGCATATAAAAAATCTTTTTTTAAATACATAATGATTTGCATTATGGTAATGAGAATTTGAGAGGAAAGCTGTCCTTAACTGAACGTCACAATGCAAAAATGAGCATAACAACAGATTCTTCTTTTCTTTATGTGAAATATAATGTGTCTGGTCTCGTTATTCTGTGGTGAAGGAGAGTTTGCAGGAACTCACCCATCTGAGACACACAGTCTGCGGCCACAGCGGCGAACTTCATCTCATCCGACGCTCTCTCCTTCAGGAAGGGAAGACTTGAAGACAAGCATTGATTAGTTCATAAAGACTTCAGTTCACAATGGCCTAAAGACTTTGGATGGAAATCTCACCCGCAGATCTGAAGTAAATCACAGAGGATTTTGGCATATTCCGAGTGATCCGTCACTCTTTCCGCACAGAGGTTCAGAATCTTACATATGTCAGCGAGATCCCTCAAAAGCTTGACATTTTAAGGAAAGTGTTTTCACGTCATCATCATCACAATATAATAACAGCACATTATTCCACAGAGAGTTTGAGGCTTACAGAGCATCACCTCATGGAAACCTGTCGAATTATAATTACAGCTGGAAACTGCTGATTCTAGAGGCTGAAGCGAGACCTCAGGGACTTTGGCTCCTCAGAGGACGCTGACGGCACGAGAAATAATTACTCACACTATTTACTACATAATACAGGTGACGTGCTTCCACCGCCAGCCTGTCAGAGACGGCTTGGGAGCATATTTGGTGATTGTTACAATAATAAATAAAAATCAGGCATAAACATGCTATGAATAATTTTGTGCTCAGTTGATCTTCTGAGACCATCTTCTGTAGAGCTGCTTTACAGCAGAATCTGAGTTTGTCTCATGTTTGATGAAGTTTACACTTTGATTCTGTTATTTTCCTGTTGTGAAACAGTCTGTACTGTATAAAGCGCCCCAGGACAGACTCGTTCTCATTCACACACATACAGAAAAGACAAAATCACGTTTACACATTTCAGCTTTAAAATGGCTTTTTTTTAAATTTTTTTTTATTCTTCTAAGGATACAAATCCACGCTGGCATCTTTTTACCACCTTCCTCAAGATGAAAATCTGTCTTTCTTTTAACGACGACTGAAAAAAAGAGAGAAACTGAAAAACGAGCCCATAATAATTCAAGCATAATTCGAGCAAACCGAGTCTTACTGAGAGCGGATCCTGCAGCAGCTGAATGACTCTCGAGAGATCCGCGAGTCCCACAGTCTGAAAAACACTGCAGTCAGTCAGAATCAACCAAACCGAGTCACTGACATAGAGTTCGGACAGAGACTCACCGAACCGAGTCACTGTTACACAGTTCGGACAGAGACTCACAGAACCGATTCACTGACAGAGACTCACCAAACCGAGTCCTGACAGAGATTTTTTTTTTTTTGGAGTCACTGACATTGTTCGGACAGAGACTCACCAAACCGAGTCACTGACACAGTGTTCGGACAGCGTCTCACCGAACCGAGTCACTGATAGAGTTTGGGAAGAGACTTACCGAACCGTGTTCGGGCAGAGATTCTCCGAACCGAGTCACTGACAGAAATTCACCGAACCGAGTCACTTTTTTTTTGTTTTAGTTTTTTTTTTTAGTCACTGACAGAGTTCGGACAGAGACACACAGAACCGAGTCACTGACACAGAGTTCGGTCAGAGATTCCCCTAACCGAGTCACCGACAGAGATTCACCGAACCGAGTCACTTTTTTTTGTTTTAGTTTTTTTTAGTCACTGACAGAGTTTGGACAGAGACTCACCGAACCGAGTCATGGACAGAGATTCCCCCAACCGAGTCACTGACAGAGATTCACCAAACCGAGTCACTTTTTTTTGTTTTAGTTTTTTTTGAGTCACTGACAGAGTTCGGACAGAGACTCACCAAACCGAGTCACTGACACAGTGTTCGGACAGCGTCTCACCGAACCGAGTCACTGATAGAGTTTGGGAAGAGACTTACCGAACCGTGTTCGGGCAGAGATTCTCCGAACCGAGTCACTGACAAAAATTCACCGAACCGAGTCACTTTTTTTTTGTTTTAGTTTTTTTTTTTAGTCACTGACAGAGTTCGGACAGAGACACACAGAACCGAGTCACTGACACAGAGTTCGGTCAGAGATTCCCCTAACCGAGTCACCGACAGAGATTCACCTAACCGAGTCACTTTTTTTTGTTTTAGTTTTTTTTAGTCACTGACAGATTTTGGACAGAGACTCACCGAACCGAGTCACTGACACAGAGTTCGGACAGCGTCTCACCAAACCGAGTCATGGACAGAGATTCCCCCAACCGAGTCACTGACAGAGATTCACCAAACCGAGTCACTTTTTTTTGTTTTAGTTTTTTTTGAGTCACTGACAGAGTTCGGACAGAGACTCACCGAACCGAGTCACTGACACAGAGTTCGGACAGCGTCTCACCAAACCGTGTCATGGACAGAGACTCACCGAACCGAGTCACCGACACAGAGTTCGGACAGAGAATCACGGAACTGAGTCACTGACACACAGTTCGGACAGAGGCTCACCTCAGACTTTCTCTCGGTCACAACCCGTTTCTGAAGGAAGCTCCTCGCGGGCGGCGCGCTGGACAGCATGTCTGATCTCAGTCTGATCCACTTGCACGAGTCACTGCTCGATTCTCATGTTCAGAACCCTTCATGGACAGCAACAGCAGCGGCTGGTGTTTATATCGACTGGTGTTTATAGGCGGATCAGGACGCGCTGCGGTCGCCATAGTAACGCGTGCAGCTACGGAGCGCCGCTCGAGACAAACCTCCCCTTCAAACGCAAAGCTGAAGCTCACCTCTCTGTTGCTTAATTTACACAATAAACTGAGCAAACATTTTTAAAGAAACGCGACTACTTTCATGCATCCACACTATAATGACAGACAACTGCGAGAACAGACAGTACAGAGAGGGGTCTTTTATTTTGACGTGTGTTGTTAAGCGCAGCAGAGGAAGTGACGTCACACAGTGAGTTTCCCGCAGACGAGGCAGAATAAACGATGCTGAATTTAATGTGTTTTGTTAAAGAACAAAGGGCCAAATATTCCTCTAGATAAAGAACAAAGAGTCAAATATCCAGTTGTTTAACATAAACATCATTATCAATGCTAGCGGACTCAGGTGAGAGTAATTTATTCATGTTCATGCGCATTGTGAATGAGTCTGTGTGTGTATGTGTGTGAATGAGATTGTGTGTGTGTGTGTGTGTGTGTGTGTGTGTGTGTGTGTGTGAGAGAGAGAGAGAGAGAGAGTGAGTGTGAGTGTGAGTGTGATTGTGTGTGTGTGTGTGTCTGTATTGTGTGTGTCTGTGTGTCTGTATTGTGTGTGTCTGTGTGTGTGTGTGTGTGAGTGTCTGTACAGTATGTGTGTGAGTGTGAGTGAATGAGACTGTGTGAGTGTGTTTGTACAGTGTGTGTGTGTGTATGTACAGTATGTGTGTGAGTGTGTCTGTACAGTGTGTGTGAGTGTGTGTGAATGAGACTGAGTGTGTCTGTACAGTGTGTGTGTGAGTGTGTGTGAATGAGACTGTGTGAGTGTGTTTGTACAGTGTGTGTGTGTATTTACAGTATGAGTGTGAGTGTGTCTGTACAGTGTGTGTGTGAATGAGACTGTTTGACTGTGTGTGTCTGTACATTGTGTGTGTGTCTGTACAATATGTGTACAGTGTGTGTGAGTGTTGCTAAGTGTGTTGCTTAGTGTGTAGTAGTGATGTTTTGATGTGTGTGTTCAGCGGGACGGAGTCGCGGCAGGAAGCGCTCAGCAGGAGTGGGCGGGGCTGACTCTGGTGGGCGGGGCCGAGGGAACACACCTGCAGCACAGGTGAGGGTTCGAGACATCAGAGGAGCACAGCAGCACCTGCAGGACACCTGTGAACAACACGTGTGTGTGTGTGTGTGTGTGTGTGTGTGTGTGTGTGTGTTTTTCAGACGAGAAGGAAAGCCGCAGAGACCGGGGAAGACGACGATCAGTCGGAGAAGAAGTTCAGGAAGTGTGAGAAATCCGGATGTCCAGCGACGTACCCCGTGTGTTTCGCCAGCGCGTCTGACAGGTGTGTGTGATTACAGTAAACGTGACTGCATTACACTGATGAAGCATTATACAGTACGTTTCAGAGCAGCTTCACAGTAGTAAACAGGAAATAACAGAATCAGTGCTGAAACTTCATCAGATGTGACTCAGACTCAGTCGAAGCCTCTACAGAGGACCAGAGAGTCATTATTCAGATCAGCTCTGTTCTCATCTGATGTAATGAGGATTGAGAGGTCAGTGTGTTTAACGTCTGCTTTCATCAGGTGTGCCAGAAACGGATACACGTCTCGCTGGTATCACCTGTCGTGTGGCGAGCACTTCTGTAACGAGTGCTTTGATCATTACTACAGAAGGTGAGTGCTGATGGGTAATGTTGAGGCTCTGCTGCTCGAGTCACACCTGATCCTCCTCTGTTCTCCTGCAGCCATAAAGACGGGTACGAGACGTTCTCCTCCTGGAAGAGGGTTTGGACCAGCAATGGGAAGAGCGAACCGAGCCTCAAAGCCTTCATGGCCGACCAGCAGCTGCCCTACTGGGTGAGTAACTGTTTAACCTAGACCGGCTCTGTGTAACCAAGACTAGCTCTGTTTAACCAAGACCAGCTCTGTGTAACCAAGACCAGCTCTGTTTAACCAAGACCAGCTCTGTGTAACGAAGACCAGCTCTGTGTAACCTAGACCAGCTCTGTGTAACCTAGATCACCTCTGTGTAACCTAGACCAGCTCTGTGTAACCTAGACCAGCTCTGTTTAACATAGACCGGTGTAACCTAGACCAGCTCTGTGTAAGCTAGACCAGCGTCTGTGTAACCAAGACCGGCGTCTGTGTAACCTAGACCAGCTCTGTTTAACATAGACCGGTGTAACCTAGACCGGCGTCTGTGTAACCTAGACCAGCTCTGTTTAACATAGACCGGTGTAACCTAGACCAGCTCTGTGTAACCTAGACCAGCGTCTGTGTAACCTAGACCAGTTCTGTTTAACATAGACCGGTGTAACCTAGACCAGCGTCTGTGTAACCTAGACCAGCGTCTGTGTAACCTAGGCCGACGTCTGTGTAACCTAGACCAGCGTCTGTGTAACCTAGACCAGCGTCTGTGTAACCTAGACCAGCGTCTGTGTAACCTAGACCGACGTCTGTGTAACCTAGACCAGCGTCTGTGTAACCTAGACCGACGTCTGTGTAACCTAGACCGACGTCTGTTTAACCTAGACCAGCGTCTGTGTAACATAGACCAGCTCTGTTTAACATAGACTGGTGGAACCTAGACCAGCGTCTGTGTAACCTAGACCAGCGTCTGTGTAACCTAGACCAGCGTCTGTGTAACCTAGACCGACGTCTGTGTAACCTAGACCAGCGTCTGTGTAACCTAGACCGACGTCTGTTTAACCTAGACCAGCGTCTGTGTAACCTAGACCAGCGTCTGTGTAACCTAGACCAGCGTCTGTGTAACCTAGACCAGCGTCTGTGTAACCTAGACCAGCGTCTGTGTAACCTAGACCAGCGTCTGTGTAACCTAGACCAGCGTCTGTGTAACCTAGACCGATAATCGTGTGTGTGTGTGTCAGGTCCAGTGCAGTAAAGCAGACTGTGGCAGATGGCGTCAGCTGAGTAAAGAGTCGGCTCTGACGGCTTCTCTGGCATCATCGTATCGCTGCGGGATGAAGATCAACAGCGTGAAGGTGAGAACACATCGCTCACCTGCCCGTCGAGGAGTGTGTGCTGGAGTGTGTGCTGGAGTGTGTGCTGGAGTGTGTGCTGGAGTGTGCGCTGGGGTGTGTGCTGGGGTGTGGGGTGTGTGCTGGGGTGTGTGCTGGGGTGTGGGGTGTGTGCTGGGGTGTGTGCTGGGGTGTGCGCTGGGGTGTGCGCTGGGGTGTGCGCTGGGGTGTGTGCTGGGGTGTGCGCTGGGGTGTGTGCTGGGGTGTGTGCTGGGGTGTGCGCTGGGGTGTGCGCTGGGGTGTGCGCTGGGGTGTGCGCTGGGGTGTGTGCTGGGGTGTGTGCTGGGGTGTGCGCTGGGGTGTGCGCTGGAGTGTGTGCTGGGGTGTGCGCTGGGGTGTGCGCTGGGGTGTGCGCTGGGGTGTGCGCTGGGGTGTGCGCTGGGGTGTGTGCTGGGGTGTGTGCTGGGGTGTGCGCTGGGGTGTGCGCTGGGGTGTGCGCTGGGGTGTGCGCTGGGGTGTGCGCTGGGGTGTGCGCTGGGGTGTGCGCTGGGGTGTGTGCTGGGGTGTGTGCTGGGGTGTGTGCTGGGGTGTGTGCTGGGGTGTGTGCTGGGGTGTGTGCTGGGGTGTGGGGTGTGTGCTGGGGTGTGCGCTGGGGTGTGCGCTGGGGTGTGTGCTGGGGTGTGTGCTGGGGTGTGTGCTGGGGTGTGGGGTGTGTGCTGGGGTGTGTGCTGGAGTGTGTGCTGGAGTGTGTGCTGGGGTGTGTGCTGGGGTGTGTGCTGGGGTGTGTGCTGGAGTGTGTGCTGGAGTGTGTGCTGGAGTGTGTGCTGGAGTGTGCGCTGGGGTGTGCGCTGGGGTGTGCGCTGGGGTGTGCGCTGGGGTGTGCGCTGGGGTGTGCGCTGGGGTGTGCGCTGGGGTGTGTGCGCTGGGGTGTGCGCTGGGGTGTGCGCTGGAGTGTGCGCTGGGGTGTGTGCTGGGGTGTGTGCTGGGGTGTGTGCTGGGGTGTGTGCTGGGGTGTGTGCTGGGGTGTGTGCTGGGGTGTGTGTGCTGGGGTGTGTGCGCTGGGGTGTGCGCTGGGGTGTGCGCTGGGGTGTGCGCTGGGGTGTGCGCTGGGGTGTGCGCTGGGGTGTGTGCTGGGGTGTGTGTGCTGGGGTGTGTGCGCTGGAGTGTGCGCTGGGGTGTGCGCTGGGGTGTGCGCTGGGGTGTGCGCTGGGGTGTGCGCTGGGGTGTGCGCTGGAGTGTGTGCTGGGGTGTCTGCTGGGGTGTGTGCTGGGGTGTGTGCTGGGGTGTGTGCTGGGGTGTCTGCTGGGGTGTGTGCTGGGGTGTGTGCTGGGGTGTGTGCTGGAGTGTGTGCTGGGGTGTCTGCTGGGGTGTGTGCTGGGGTGTGTGCTGGGGTGTGTGCTGGGGTGTCTGCTGGGGTGTGTGCTGGGGTGTGTGCTGGGGTGTGTGCTGGAGTGTGTGCTGGGGTGTGTGCCGATCCTCACATCTCTGTGCTTTTGTTTTGCAGAGCGAAGGAAGTGATGCGTGTTCTCAGCCGGAGGACGTGGTAAAGATCCTTTGATCTCTTCATGCGGTTGATCAGTGGTTCAGTGATTTTACTCTGGCCATTCAGTGACCAAACAGACTGTACAACAATCAGACAGAAATATATTAATATTACCATGAAGTTCACAGACCCATCAGTGTTCAGACTGATTAACATGATTAACACCACATGATGATGATGATGATGATGATGCTGATTATGATTATGATGATGATGATGATGCTGATGCTGATGATTATGATGATGATGATGATGATGCTGATGATGATGATGATGATGATGCTGTCGTTGATCAGCGTGTGGCCGGTGTGACGGACAGCTGGTGGCTCTCGATGCTCATCCTGCCGCCGCTGCTTAAGGAC
This sequence comes from Tiaroga cobitis, assembly GCA_030578255.1. NCBI lineage: Eukaryota > Metazoa > Chordata > Actinopteri > Cypriniformes > Leuciscidae > Tiaroga > Tiaroga cobitis. The sequence goes on along the minus strand of CM060609.1, from coordinate 44,878,090 downwards.
AGTCCCGCTTGCCCGTTCCTCAGCGCTTATTACCCGGACTGTGTGGGCATGAGCCCGTCTGCCGGCCCGGGGAACCAGCGCCAGGAGCAACGCCGGGCAGCGCCGCCTCACCGTGAGTCTGATCACTCTCACCAACACAACCATGTGTTTTCAGAATCAACTCTCTCAAAGACTCGTCAGCATATTAACAGATTTAGATTTCATGACGGCAGGAAAAGCAGTGTCGTCTTTCAGACTAGTGGAGAGAAAACACCCATAACACACATTTAAGTGTTTATTTATTGCACTCGATCATCTCTGTAAAGGCAGTGAGTTTGAGTCAGAAATCTCTTCAGCAGCTTCACACACCAAAACTTTACAGTTTTATTCATATTTATATTCTGAAGGTTTGATCATATTTCATTTGCCTGATTTATAGAACATTTTACTCATAAAAACATGGTGAAAGTGTATTTATTTCTGTCTCTTGAGAAATGTATGAAAATTTGTGATTTTTTTTAAATTAGATAATGCGTGTGTGTGTGTAGTTCCCGGACTCTCGCCGTATTTCCAGCCCTTCTATCAGCCGAACGAGTGTGGGAAAGCCTTGTGTGTGAGACCCGATATGATGGAGCTGGACGAGTTGTACGAGTTCCCAGAATTCTCCAGGGATCCCACCATGTATCTGGCGCTGAGGAACCTGGTGCTGGCGGCCTGGAACCGCGACTGCAAGGTACGAACATCAGCGCTAATGCGTTAGCTAGTCTAGTCTGTGTGCTGAGGTTCTGTTGTGTGTGTTGAGGTTCTGTTGTGTGTGTTGAGGTTCTGTTGTGTGTGTTGAGGTTCTGTTGTGTGTGGTGAGGTTCTGTTGTGTGTGTTGAGGTTCTGTTGTGTGTGTTGAGGTTCTGTTGTGGTTCTGTTGTGTGTGTTGAGGTTCTGTTGTGTGTGTTGAGGTCCTGTTGTGTGTGTTGAGGTAAGGTTCTGTTGTGTTTGTTGAGGTTATGTTGTGTTTGGAGGTTCTGTTGTGTGTGTGTTGAGGTTCTGTTGTGTGTGTTGAGGTTCTGTTGTGTGTGTTGAGGTTCTGTTGTGTGTGTTGAGGTTCTGTTGTGTTTGTTGAGGTTCTGTTTTGTGTGTTGAGGTTCTGTTTTGTGTGTTGAGGTTCTGTTGTGTGTGTTGAGGTTCTGTTGTGTGTGTTGAGGTTCTGTTGTGTGTGTTGAGGTTCTGTTGTGTGTGTTGAGGTTATGTTGTGTGTGTTGAGGTTATGTTGTGTTTGTTGAGGTTCTGTTGTGTGTGTGTTGAGGTTCTGTACGTTGTGTTTGTTGAGGTTCTGTTGTGTGTGTGTTGAGGTTATGTCGTGTTTGCTGTTTCAGGAGCTGTTGTATGTGTGTTGAGGTTCTGTTGTGTGTGTGCTGAGGTTCGTTCTGTTGTGTGTGTGTGTGTGTGTTGAGGTTCGTCCTGTTGTGTGTGTGTGTGTTGAGGTTCGTTCTGTTGTGTGTGTTGAGGTTCGTTCTGTTGTGTGTGTGTGTGTGTTGAGGTTCTGTTGTGTTTGAAGTTCTGTTGTGTTTGCTGTTTCAGGAGGTTCTGATCTGTGTGTTGAGGTTCTGTTGTGTGTGTGTTGAGGTTTTGTTGTGTGTGTGTTGAGGTTCTGTTGTGTGTGTGTTTTGGTTCTGTTGTGTATGTTGATGTTCTGTTGTGTTTGCTGTTTCAGGAGGTTGTGTGTGTTGAGCTCAGTTGTGTTTGTTTAGGTTCTGTTGTGTGTGTTGAGGTTGTGTGTGTGTGTGTTGAGGTTCTTTTGTGCTTATTGAGGTTCTGTTGTGTGTGTTGAGGTTCTGTTGTGTTTGGTGTTTCAGGAGGTTCTGTTGTGTGTGTTGAGGTTCTGTTGTGTGTGTTGTTTCAGGAGGTTCTGTTGTGTGTGTTGAGGTTCTGTTGTGTGTGTGTTACTGGAGGTTCTGTTGTGTGTGTGTGTGTGTTGATGTTCTGTTGTGTGTGTTGCAGGAGGTTCTGACCCTGCAGAGATGCGCTCCTCATGTGATTGTGCGCGGTCTGGTACGGATCCGCTGTGTGCAGGAACTGGAGCGAGTTCTGGACTTCATGACCCGGAAGGGCCTGATCAACACGGGAGTTCTGCAGGTTAAGCGGCCCCTCCTGCCCGAGTCCCAGCACAACGTGAGCCACTGACACACACACACACACACACACACTCGCTCTGTTTGTCCCAGCACAACGTGAGCCGCTGACACACACACACACACACATACACTCGCACTGTTTGTCCCAGCACAACGTGAGCCACTGACACACACTCGCACTGTTTGTCCCAGCACAACGTGAGCCGCTGACACACACTCGCTCTGTTTGTCCCAGCACAACGTGAGGTGCTGACACACACTCGCACTGTTTGTCCCAGCACAACGTGAGCCGCTGACACACACTCGCACTGTTTGTCCCAGCACAACGTGAGCCGCTGACACACACTCGCTCTGTTTGTCCCAGCACAACGTGAGCCGCTGACACACACTCGCACTGTTTGTCCCAGCACAACGTGAGGTGCTGACACACACTCGCTCTCTTTGTCCCAGCACAACGTGAGCCGGTGACACACACACACTCGCACTGTTTGTCCCTGCACAACGTGAGCCGGTGACACACACTCGCACTGTTTGTCCCAGCACAACGTGAGCCGCTGACACACACTCGCTCTGTTTGTCCCAGCACAACGTGAGCCGCTGACACACACTCGCACTGTTTGTCCCAGCACAACGTGAGCCGCTGACACACACTCGCTCTGTTTGTCCCAGCACAACGTGAGCCGCTGACACACACTCGCACTGTTTGTCCCAGCACAACGTGAGCCGCTTACACACACTCGCTCTGTTTATCCCAGCACAACTTGAGCCGCTGACACACACTCGCACTGTTTGTCCCAGCACAACGTGAGCCGCTTACACACACTCGCACTGTTTGTCCCTGCACAACGTGAGCCGCTGACACACACTCGCACTGTTTGTCCCTGCACAACCTGAGCCGCTGACACACACTCGCTCTGTTTGTCCCAGCACAACGTGAGCCGCTTACACACACTCGCACTGTTTGTCCCTGCACAACGTGAGCCGCTGACACACACTCGCACTGTTTGTCCCTGCACAACCTGAGCCGCTGACACACACTCGCTCTGTTTGTCCCAGCACAACGTGAGCCGCTGACACACACTCGCACTGTTTGTCCCAGCACAACGTGAGCCGCTGACACACACTCGCTCTGTTTGTCCCAGCACAACGTGAGCCGCTGACACACACTCGCACTGTTTGTCCCCGCACAACGTGAGCCGCTTACACACACTCGCTCTGTTTGTCCCAGCACAACGTGAGCCGCTGACACACACTCGCACTGTTTGTCCCAGCACAACGTGAGCCGCTTACACACACTCGCTCTGTTTATCCCAGCACAACTTGAGCCGCTGACACACACTCGTACTGTTTGTCCCAGCACAACGTGAGCCGCTTACACACACTCGCACTGTTTGTCCCAGCACAACGTGAGCCGCTTACACACACTCGCACTGTTTGTCCCAGCACAACGTGAGCCGCTTACACACACTCGCTCTGTTTATCCCAGCACAACGTGAGCCGCTGACACACACTCGTACTGTTTGTCCCAGCACAACGTGAGCCGCTTACACACACTCGCACTGTTTGTCCCAGCACAACGTGAGCCGCTTACACACACTCGCTCTGTTTGTCCCAGCACAACGTGAGCCGCTGACACACACTCGCTCTGTTTGTCCCAGCACAACGTGAGCCGCTTACACACACTCGCACTGTTTGTCCCTGCACAATGTGAGCCGCTTACACACTCGCACTGTTTGTCCCAGCACAACGTGAGCCGCTTACACACTCGCACTGTTTGTCCCAGCACAACGTGAGCCGCTTACACACTCGCACTGTTTGTCCCAGCACAACGTGAGCCGCTGACACACACTCGCACTGTTTGTCCCCGCACAACGTGAGCCGCTTACACACACTCGCACTGTTTGTCCCCGCACAACGTGAGCCGCTGACACACACACACACACACACTCGCTCTGTTTGTCCCAGCACAACGTGAGCCGCTTACACACACTCGCACTGTTTGTCCCAGCACAACGTGAGCCGCTGACACACACTCGCACTGTTTGTCCCAGCACAACGTGAGCCGCTGACACACACTCGCACTGTTTGTCCCCGCACAACGTGAGCCGCTGACACACACTCGCACTGTTAGTCCCAGCACAACGTGAGCCGCTTACGCACACTCGCTCTGTTTGTCCCAGCACAACGTGAGCCGCTGAAACACACTCGCACTGTTTGTCCCAGCACAACTTGAGCCGCTGACACACACTCGCTCTGTTTGTCCCAGCACAACGTGAGCCGCTGACACACACTCGCACTGTTTGTCCCAGCACAACGTGAGCCGCTTACACACACTCGCACTGTTTGTCCCAGCACAACGTGAGCCGCTGACACACACTCGCACTGTTTGTCCCCGCACAACGTGAGCCGCTGACACACACTCGTTCTGTTTGTCCCAGCACAACGTGAGCCGCTGACACACACACACACACACACGCTCTGTTTGTCCCAGCACAACGTGAGCCGCTGACACACACTCGCTCTGTTTGTCCCAGCACAACTTGAGCCGCTGACACACACTCGTTCTGTTTGTCCCAGCACAACGTGAGCCGCTTACACACACTCGCACTGTTTGTCCCAGCACAACGTGAGCCCCTGACACACACTCGCTCTGTTTGTCCCAGCACAACGTGAGCCGCTGACACACACACTCGCTCTGTTTGTCCCAGCACAACGTGAGCCGCTGACAAACACACACACTCGCTCTGTTTGTCCCTGCACAACGTGAGCCTCTGACACACACTCGCTCTGTTTGTCCCAGCACAACGTGAGCCGCTGACACACACTCGTTCTGTTTGTCCCAGCACAACGTGAGCCGCTGACACACACTCGTTCTGTTTGTCCCAGCACAACGTGAGCCCCTGGGACACACACACTCGTTCTGTTTGTCCCAGCACAACGTGAGCCGCTGACAAACACACACACTCGCTCTGTTTGTCCCAGCACAACGTGAGCCTCTGACAGACACCCGCTCTGTTTGTCCCAGCACAACGTGAGCCTCTGACAGACACCCGCTCTGTTTGTCCCAGCACAACGTGAGCCTCTGACACACACTCGCTCTGTTTGTCCCAGCACAACGTGAGCCGCTGACACACACTCGCTCTGTTTGTCCCAGCACAACTTGAGCCACTGACACACACTCGTTCTGTTTGCCCCAGCACAACGTGAGCCGCTGACACACACTCGTTCTGTTTGTCCCAGCACAACGTGAGCCGATGACACACACTCATTCTGCTTGTCCCAGCACAACGTGAGCCGCTGACACACACTCGCTCTGTTTGTCCCAGCACAACGTGAGCCGCTGACACACACACACACACACTCGCTCTGTTTGTCCCAGCACAACGTGAGCCGCTGACAAACACACACACTCGCTCTGTTTGTCCCTGCACAACGTGAGCCTCTGACACACACACTCGCTCTGTTTGTCCCAGCACAACGTGAGCCACTGACACACACTCGCTCTGTTTGTCCCAGCACAACTTGAGCCGCTGACACACACTCGCACTGTTTGTCCCAGCACAACGTGAGCCGCTGACACACACACGTTCTGTTTGTCCCAGCACAACGTGAGCCGCTAACACACACTCGTTCTCTTTTGTCCCAGCACAACGTGAGCCGCTGACACACACACACACTCGCTCTGTTTGTCCCAGTACAACGTGAGCCGCTGACACACACTCGCTCTGTTTGTCCCAGCACAACTTGAGCCGCTGACACACACTCGTTCTGTTTGTCCCAGCACAACGTGAGCCTCTGACACACACACTCGCTCTGTTTGTCCCAGCACAACGTGAGCCTCTGACACACACACTCGCTCTGTTTGTCCCAGCACATCGTGAGCCGCTAACACACACTCGCTCTGTTTGTCCCAGCACAACTTGAGCCGCTGACACACACTCGCACTGTTTGTCCCAGCACAACGTGAGCCGCTGACACACACTCGTTTTGTTTGTCCCAGCACAACGTGAGCCGCTGACACACACTCGCACTGTTTGTCCCAGCACAACGTGAGCCGCTGACACACACACACACTCGCACTGTTTGTCCCTGCACAACGTGAGCCGCTGACACACACTCGCTCTGTTTGTCCCAGCACAATGTGAGCCGCTGACACACACTCGCTCTGTTTGTCCCAGCACAACTTGAGCCGCTGACACACACTCGCTCTGTTTGTCCCAGCACAACGTGAGCCGCTGACACACACTCGCACTGTTTGTCCCAGCACAACGTGAGCCGCTGACACACACTCGCTCTCTTTGTCCCAGCACAACGTGAGCCCCTGACACACACTCGTTCTGTTTGTCCCAGCACAACTTGAGCCGCTGACACACACTCGCACTGTTTGTCCCCGCACAACGTGAGCCGCTGACACACACTCGTTCTGTTTGTCCCCGCACAACGTGAGCCGCTGACACACACTCGTTCTGTTTGTCCCAGCACAACGTGAGCCCCTGACACACACTCGTTCTGTTTGTCCCAGCACAACGTGAGCCTCTGACTATGGAGCGAATTATGTGCCAAAACCTCACACACACACAAAACGTGTTTTACTCACACCCAATGATTCACAAACAAACTCAATGTGGTTTGTAAATACAAAACATCACTCACAAACTAATGCATATTATTCTGCAAATAAAAAACGTAACTATCAAACAAATACAGTATGTTTTACATATACATAGAAACGTATTTCTTCAATGACAAAAATATCCTCCAAGTAGAAACTAAAATCTTTCAAGTACAAACTAAAATCTTTCAAATACAAAACAAAATTCTACAAGTATAAAGCAAAATTCTACAAGTACAAAGCAAAATTCTACAAGTACAAAACAAAATTCTACAAGTACGAAAAACTGTCACGTGACTTTTGGCACTATTTTTCCGCGTCCAGGCAGATTTTCTCACAAATGCAGTTGAGCAACTTCCTCTTCTAGAACAGTTGATGGCGCTAAGATAGGGGATCAATTTTGCGCTAGTCTCTCGGGAGAAACACTGATGTGAAACACGTGCTTGCCTTTGCCCATGGGAAAATGAGTGGTGAACAGGTGTGTTTCTGTCTTACTTTATCTATAATTAACCTTATTGAGGTTTTGGTAAATGTTTATTATTTAGACAGAAATCTACATTAGCACTTAGAAGCACTCCACTCTGATAAGGGAATCTATAAACTGAAAGCTCTGCCATCATGTTGCTTTTTACATTTTTGTAAAAACGTTTCATTTACTGAATGAGTCTATTTCTTTCCTTCTCCATAAATAAATGAAAACATTTCATTTAATTGAAAGGGTCCCATTTATTCATTAATTTAGTTGGAATTCAGTCAGCGTAACTGTTAATGTAATTTAAATAATGAATGAACAAAACAAACAATAATTGTTTCTTAACTTCCCTGTGAAGTATTGCCCAAATTATTATTTTGGACAGACAAATGAAACCCTTCTTTCAATTAAATTAAATGTTCTCATCAATTTATGGAGAAACGAAAGAAATATACTCGTTCAGTGTAAATAATCACTAATTTAGTAATTTCACACGCGTCATGTAGATTTTTTTTTTTTAAAGCAACATATGATAGAGCTTTCAGCTTAGATTCCCCTATCCTAGAGAGAGTGAAGTGCTACTAGCGGTAATATGGATTTTTGTCTAGATGTAATAAACATTTTGCAAAAGAAAACCTCAATAAGGTTAATTAGATAAAGTAAGACAGAAACACACCTGTTCACCGCTCATTTTCCTCAGCTGTAGGCAGTGTTGGGAAACATATTTCGTTACAGAATACATGCCCAAAAATGTAATTTGTAACGTATTCCGTTAGCCTCTCTCACAGACATGTCTATTTTTAAACAGAACAATTCAAAACGAAAGAAAAAAGACTTCAGACTGCTCTCTGCTTATGCAATCCTGGCGCGTTCACTGCGAAGATCTTCATGTTTTCAGCCGACACACTGACAAAAAATACACTTGTTTATTAATAAACAATTAAAATATCTCCTTGATATATTTTACATATTCATAATCTTTTGCCAGTTCTTTGTGACAGCTTTAAGGTGCTTTATTAGCAGTGTCACCCTACATGTTACACGCGTCACCACCGCACCGCACCCACCAGAATAGGCCTGTTTAGTAAGCAGGATAAGATTGCCGCATTCTTACATTTATAAAAGGCAATTCAATGCGGACGTAATCCCTCAGATTGAGTAATGTAACGAAATACATTACAAATTACATTTTTGGGCATGTATTCTGTAACGAAATATGTTTCCCAACACTGCCTACAGCTGAGGAAAATGAGCGGTGAACAGGTGTGTTTCTGTCTTACTTTATCTAATTAACCTTATTGAGGTTTTCTTTTGCAAAATGTTTATTACATCTAGACAAAAATCCATATTGCCGCTAGTAGCACTTCACTCTCTCTAGGATAGGGGAATCTAAGCTGAAAGCTCTATCATATGTTGCTTTAAAAAAAAAAAAATCTACATAAGACGCTTGTGAAATTACTAAATTAGTGATTATTTACACTGAACGAGTATATTTCTTTCGTTCTCCATAAATTAATGAGAACATTTAATTTAATTGAAAGGAGGGTTTCATTTGTCTGTCCAAAATAATAATTTGGGCAATACTTCACAGGGAAGTTAAGAAACAATTATTGTTTGTTTTGTTCATTCATTATTTAAATTACATTAACAGTTACGCTGACTGAATTCCAACTAAATTAATGAATAAGTGGGACCCTTTCAATTAAATGAAATGTTTTCATTTATTTATGGAGAACGAAAGAAATAGACTCATTCAGTAAATGAAACGTTTTTACAAAAATGTAAAAAGCAACATGATGTCAGAGCTTTCAGTTTATAGATTCCCTTATCAGAGTGGAGTGCTTCTAAGTGCTAATGTAGATTTCTGTCTAAATAATAAACATTTACCAAAACCTCAATAAGGTTAATTATAGATAAAGTAAGACAGAAACACACCTGTTCACCACTCATTTTTCCATGGGCAAAGGCAAGCACGTGTTTCACATCAGTGTTTCTCCCGAGAGACTAGCGCAAAATTGATCCCCTATCTTAGCGCCATCTACTGTTCTAGAAGAGGAAGTTGCTCAACTGCATTTGTGAGAAAATCTGCCTGGATGCGGAAAAATAGTGCCAAAAGTCACGTGACAGTTTTTCGTACTTGTAGAATTTTGTTTTGTACTTGTAGAATTTTGCTTTGTACTTGAAAGATTTTAGTTTGTACTTGAAAGATTTTAGTTTGTACTTGGAGGATATTTTTGTCATTGAAGAAATACGTTTCTATGTATATGTAAAACATACTGTATTTGTTTGATAGGTACGTTTTTTATTTGAAGAACAATATGCATTAGTTTGTGAGTGATGTTTTGTATTTACAAACCACATTGAGTTTGTTTGTGAACCATTGGGTGTGAGTAAAACACGTTGTGTGTGTGTGTGTGAGGTTTTGGCACATAATTCGCTCCATATCTGACACACACACTCGCTCTGTTTGTCCCAGCACAACGTGAGCCTCTGACACACACACTCGCTCTGTTTGTCCCAGCACAACTTGAGCCGCTGACACACACACTCGCACTGTTTGTCCCAGCACAACGTGAGCCGCTGACACACACACTCGCTCTGTTTGTCCCAGCACATCGTGAGCCGCTAACACACACTCGCTCTGTTTGTCCCAGCACAACTTGAGCCGCTGACACACACACTCGCACTGTTTGTCCCAGCACAACGTGAGCCGCTGACACACACACTCGCACTGTTTGTCCCAGGACAACGTGAGCCGCTGACACACACTCGCACTGTTTGTCCCAGCACAACGTGAGCCGCTGACACACACTCGTTCTGTTTGTCCCAGCACAACGTGAGCCGCTGACACACACACACACACACACTCGCTCTGTGTGTCCCAGCACGTGAGCCGCTGACACACACTCGCTCTGTTTGTCCCAGCACAACGTGAGCCGCTGACACACACTCGTTCTGTTTGTCCCAGCACAACGTGAGCCGCTGACACACACACACACTCGCTCTGTGTGTCCCAGCACAACGTGAGCCGCTGACACACACTCGCACTGTTTGTCCCAGCACAACGTGAGCCGCTGACACACACTCGCACTGTTTGTCCCAGCACAACGTGAGCCGCTGACACACACTCGCACTGTTTGTCCCAGCACAACGTGAGCCGCTGACACACACTCGCACTGTTTGTCCCAGCACAACGTGAGCCGCTGAAACACACTCGCTCTGTTTGTCCCAGCACAACGTGAGCCGCTGACACACACTCGCACTGTTTGTCCCAGCACAACGTGAGCCGCTGACACACACTCGCACTGTTTGTCCCCGCACAACGTGAGCCGCTGACACACACTCGTTCTGTTTGTCCCAGCACAACGTGAGCCGCTGACACACACTCGTTCTGTTTGTCCCAGCACAACGTGAGCCGCTGACACACACTCGTTCTGTTTGTCCCAGCACAACGTGAGCCCCTGGGACACACACACTCGCTCTGTTTGTCCCAGCACAACGTGAGCCGCTGACAAACACACACACTCGCTCTGTTTGTCCCAGCACAACGTGAGCCGCTGACACACACTCGCTCTGTTTGTCCCAGCACAACTTGAGCCGCTGACACACACTCGTTCTGTTTGTCCCAGCACAACGAGAGCCGCTGACACACACTCGTTCTGTTTGTCCCAGCACAACGTGAGCCCCTGGGACACACACACTCGCACTGTTTGTCCCCGCACAACGTGAGCCGCTGACACACACTCGCTCTGTTTGTCCCAGCACAACGTGAGCCGCTGACACACACTCGCTCTGTTTGTCCCAGCACAACTTGAGCCGCTGACACACACTCGCTCTGTTTGTCCCAGCACAACGTGAGCCGCTGACACACACACACACACACACACACTCGCTCTGTTTGTCCCAGCACAACTTGAGCCGCTGACACCACTCATCTATATAGAATGACTGGATAGCTCATGACGTCATAAACAGTGAAGCCACCGCGCCGCCATATTGTGATTCCCTAGTGAGCTCACGCGTTCTATTGAATCAATAGGAAATTGTATGATTTGACTAAGAAAACATTGCATAACGAGACACCGTCTTTAAATCTAAAGTCTCCCTGAACAGTCTTACAACGCAAACATCCTAAGCATTTAAATGGGTATTTGTTTAAAGTCGGAAATTATTCCTGTTTACTAAAAATTAAGTATATGTGAATTGTGAACTTAAAATTTAGCTCTTTCTGATTGTGTTTTACAGATAGATCAGTAGTCTGTTCAAGTATTTGATTAGTTAGCAAGAATATGTCCAGGAAATGCATAATACAAATTGTATGGGTTATTGTATTCCTGTTTCACCTCTTATTTACCCCTTATTTACACTGCACACGTCTGCGGCGCCACACGGCTACCGGAGCTGATCGCGCCCACAAATCGGCAAATCACGTGGAAATGCTTCTGGTGTGAGTTGACACCGCGTGAAGGTAGGAATAAAACATTGTCGGAGCCGTAATGCGCCGCAGATGTGTGCAGTGTAAATAAGGGGTTTACACATAGGCCTACTCTGTTTGCAGTGCATATTTTTTTACCATACCCATGTCAACAGGTCCAAGTGCGGTGCGTGCAGAGATCGTTTGTGCTGCAGGCGCTGAATTAAAGTGACAGCGCATGATTTGTGGTCAAACTGAACACGGATTGACTTGAAAATATTAAATAAATGCATTTAATAAAATTTGTAAGAAGTAATGGATTGAATAATACATTTATTGGGTTTAAACTTGAATTTGTCTGTGAAAGAATGTAGGAAAGAACATAGCAGGCTATAAATTTTTTTTAAACAACACGGAAATAGCGACAATTGTGCATATAAATTACTATATATGGGCTTAAAGTACAACCTGTGAGCAGTTTTTCAAGATCCTTTTGTGATCCTTTCGTTTTACACATGTTGATGCACAGCGAGTCATCTTAAAAGTGCCGTCGGAGCTACCGATCTCTGCATAACGGCCGTTGGAGCCCTCTGCTGGTAGGGAATCGTAAGATGGCCGCTCGAACACTTCCGGTGGCTTCACTGCCTGGTGGCAGTTTAGAACGTCATGAGCTATCCAGTCATTATATAGATCAGTGGCTGACACACACTCGCTTTGCCCAGCACAACGTGAGCCGCTGACACACACACACACACACACACACACACAATTGCTCTGTTTGTCCCAGCACAACTTGAGCCGCTGACACACACTCGCTCTGTTTGTCCCAGCACAACGTGAGCCGCTGACACACACACACACACACACAATCGCTCTGTTTGTCCCAGCACAACTTGAGCCGCTGACACACACTCGCTCTGTTTGTCCCAGCACAACGTGAGCCGCTGACACACACACTCGCTCTGTTTGTCCCAGCACAACGTGAGCCGCTGACACACACTCGCTGTTTGTCCCAGCACAACGTGAGCCGCTGACACACACTCGCTCTGTTTGTCCCAGCACAACGTGAGCCGCTGACACACACACTCGCTCTGTTTGTCCCAGCACAACGTGAGCCGCTGACACACACACTCGCTCTGTTTGTCCCAGCACAACTTGAGCCGCTGACACACACTCGCTCTGTTTGTCCCAGCACAACGTGAGCCGCTGACACACACTCGCTCTGTTTGTCCCAGCACAACTTGAGCCGCTGACACACACACTCGCTCTGTTTGTCCCAGCACAACGTGAGCCGCTGACACACACACTCGCTCTGTTTGTCCCAGCACAACTTGAGCCGCTGACACACACTCGTTCTGTTTGTCCCAGCACAACGTGAGCCGCTGACACACACACTCGCTCTGTTTGTGCCAGCACAATGTGAGCCGATGACAAACACACACACTCGCTCTGTTTGTCAAGTCAAGTCATCTTCATTTATAGCGCTTTTAACAATGGATTGTTTCAAAGCAGCTTTACAGAGATAAACATATAGTTTAAGGTAACAGATTGTTTTGGCGTTATAGCGGTTCTTGAATAATTTTATTTCCAGCTAAAGTTCATTTTGATTGATTCACCTCCGTCGAAATGATCAGACTTTAAACGCGAACCTGTGATTAACGCTGGCGGCGTTCACATGCTCATTCAGAATTGATTCTATAGTTATGTGCTTTTGAAAATATGTGCGCAGGTTTGTAATTCCATACAACCCAGCCTAAACAAACTACTTGTCTTGCCTATAAATTTTGATACAGAATTTTGTTTTATTTTATCACTTCGGGGTACGCGAGCCAGAATTCACAACGCTTTATCTGTAGAGTGGGAAAGGGATCCTCCATAGGGAGAGGATAGTGGACACTTCAGCACTGCATTGTCATCGGGTCCAGGCGGATCTCCTTCGTCAGATCTGGACACGGCCTGGATCCGGCGGACTGCGGGAAAACCTCGGGATAAACAAAGACACTAATATTAGCGTAGATGCCATTCTTCTTATGATGTAACGAGTACATCAAGATTTAAGGGAAGTGTTCCTAGTTCCGGCTGACCTAATCTATGCAGCCTAACATTAAATTATAGAAGTCTATAGTGTATTATGTGTATGCTAGGTCAAAGAGATGTGTTTTTAGTCCAGCTTTGAACTGACAGAGTGTGTCTGCTTCCCGGACAATGGTAGGAAGACTGTTCCAAAGTTTTGGTGTTAAATAGGAAAAGGATCTACCGCCTGCAGTCGATTTAGATATTCTAGGTATTATCAACTGGCCGGAGTTTTGAGATCGCAATAGACGTGAAGGACTATAATGCGTTAAGAGCTCGCTCAAGTACTGCGGAGCTAAACCATTTAGTGGTTTGTAAGTAATCAACAATATTTTAAAATGTATACGATGTTTAATAGGGAGCCAATGCAGTGTTGACGGAACCGGGCTAATATGGTCATATTTCCTGGTTCTGGTAAGAACTCGAGCTGCTGCGTTTCAAACTAGCTGGAGTTAATTTATTAAGCGTGCAGGGCAATCACCCAGTAGAGCATTACAATGATCTAGCCTTGAGGTCATGAACGCATGGACTAATTGTTCAGCATTTCCCAATGAGAGCATATGGCGTATTTTAGATATATTTTTAAGATGGAAAAATGCAGTTTTACAGATACTAGACACGTGGCTTTCAAAAGAAAGGTTGGTATCAAAGAGCACACCCAGGTTCCTAACCGACGACGAAGACTTGACAGAGCAGCCATCAAGTGTTAGACAGTATTCTGGGTTATTACGTGTGGAAGTTTTTTGTCCAATAATTAGAATCTCTGTCTTTTCAGAATTTAGTAGTAGGAAATTACTAGTCATCCAATTTTTTATATCAGCTATGCATTCCGTTAATTTTGTGAATTGGTAAGTTTCGTTGGGTTTTGAAGAAATATACAGCTGAGTATCATCGGCATAACAGTGAAAGCTAACTC
>CM060609.1:44778495-44858495 GCA_030578255.1 Tiaroga cobitis | reverse complement strand
AGAATTGTCTTGTATTAATCTTATTAATCTTTTTGTTAATTGTACAAGTTTTGTTATTCACATTGTTCTCTCCATGAAGATGCATTATATCCCTCCTGCTGTTAAGAACATAAATATACTAATGATAATGCAGGATGATTGTGTGTAACTGGCGGGAGTGTGTGGTGTGTGTGTGGATGTGCAGAGAAGATTCAGGAAGTGTACAAGGCGTTCCTGCAGGAGTCCGGCATCCTCTTCTCTGAGCTGGAGGAGAACGTCCTGCACTTCCATCTCAGCAACCTGGAGTACGCCTGCGGGAGCACCCTGGACCAGGTGTGTGTGACTGACTGTGTGTGTGTGTGTGTGTGTGACTGACTGTGTGTGTGTGTGTGTGTGTGTGTGACTGACTGTGTGTGTGTGTGTGTGTGTGACTGACTGTGTGAGTGTGTGAGAGAGAGAGTGAGTGTGACTGTGTGTGTGTGTCTCGAGCTGTACTTCAGGTTCAGGTCAGCTGGAGTTCATCAGTGTGTGTGTGTGTGTGTGTGTGTGTGTGTGTGTGGCAGGTGTCTGCGCGTTCGTGGGATCATAACGAGTGTTTCGCTCAGTTCTCCGGCGATCACACGCTGCTCACTGACGGATACTCGTCCGTCCTGCACAATCTCGCTCAGGGACTGGACATCCGGCTCAATACCGTGGTACTTCAGCTCTCGCACACACACACACACACACACACACACACACACACACACACACACACACACTGCTCCTCACCTTCAGCCACTCACAGTGTGTGTTTGCAGGTCCAGCATGTGGAATATTCTGGAGACGCAGTGAAAGTCACGTCCGCCTGTGGATCGCACTGGACTGCACAGAAGGTCCGACGCATCACACACACACACACACACACACACACACACACACACACACACACACACACCTGCATCACACAGACACCACACCTGCATCACACACACACACACAAACACCACACCTGCATCACACACACACACCTGCATCACACACACACACACACACCTGCATCACACACACACACACACCTGCATCACACACACACACACACACACCTGCATCACACACACACACACCACACCTGCATCACACACACACCACACCTGCATCACACACACACACACACCTGCATCACACACACACACCTGCATCACACACACACACACACACACACACACACCTGCATCACACACACACACACACCTGCATCACACACACACACACACACACACCTGCATCACACACACCAAACCTGCATCACACCATACCTGCATCACACACACACCTGCATCACATACACACACACACACGCACACCTGCATCACACACACACACACACACACACCTGCATCACGGTTCTTCATGTTAGCTGGGTGTGTTGCGCTGCAGGTTTTGGTGACGCTGCCGCTGGCTCTGCTGCAGAACAACACCGTGTGCTTCAGCCCTCCTCTGCCCGAGCGGAAGCTCAAAGCCATCCACAGTCTGGGAGCCGGAGCCATCGAGAAGGTGTGTGTGTGTGTGAGCGAGAGTGTGTGTGTACGTGTGTGAGACGTGTCTCGGCCGGTACGCTCACCGTCACTGTGTTTCAGGTCGCCCTACAGTTTCCCACACGGTTCTGGGACAGTAAAGTCCAGGGAGCGGATTATTTCGGGCACGTGCCGGGCAGTGTGGAGAAGAGAGGCTTGTTCAGTGTGTTCTACGACATGCGCCCGCAGGTACGACACGGGTTTCTGCACTGTGTGTGTGTGTGTGTGTGTGTGTGGAGAAGAGAGGCTTGTTCAGTGTTTTCTACGACATGCGCGCGCAGGTACGACAGGCTCTTGTTCTAACAACAAGGTGTGCGTGCGTGTGTGTGCGTGCGTGTGTGTGTGCGTGTGTGTGCGTGCGTGTGTGTGTGCGTGTGTGTGTGTGCGTGCGTGTGTGTGCGTGCGTGTGTGTATGCGTGCGTGCGTGCGTATGTGTGTGCAGGGCGAGGAGTGTGTGCTCATGACGGTGGTCACGGGCGAGGCTCTTGCGCTGGTCAGAGATCTTCAGGACTCGCAGGTGGTGGATCTGTGTATGAGTGTCCTCCGAGAACTCTTCCAGGAGCAGGTGAGCCTCAACATCAGCTACAGACTTCATCATTCATCAAGACACAACTCTGTTAACTCTGATATTAAGGCGAGACACTACAGGTGAATAGGGTAAAATTTTTAAATAATAGATATCACCATGAAACTTCCTCAGTTGATTACTTACACAAGTATATATAAAAAAATGTATTACAAGTTTTTGAAATTTGTATATTTAATTATGCAAATTAGGCATTATCTCATTAAATATGCGCGATTTTGCATATATTTTTGGTAGATAGATCTGAACATATGATAAAGACAGGTGCAAAATTCTTTTTTCATTTTGTTTACAGACAAGATGAAAAAAAAAAGTTCAGAGGGATTTCAGGATATATTCTTTCATTACCTAGGAAATCAAAATATACTGTCCATAGCCTTAAAAAATCGATTTTCGCCATATTTTTTTAATAAAAATGTCACATAAATCAGGCCAGGAATGATTTATTAACAAATCCCTCAGAAAATATCTTCAGAATACTGCTAAGTGTATAACTGGAAAGTTTGGTGTACATAGGTGCTACACAGGCTGAGATGTTTGTGCTGGAGAATGACAAAAAACTAATTTTGAGAAAAAGGGAATTTAAAGATTTAAGTAGGGAATTTAATACATTTCTATTGGAAAAAAATAGCTCAAAAAAAGAATAAATGATCAGGCCCTTAGTAATAATAATATATAATATTTCAAGCTCATGAAAACTGATTATTTAATAACTTGGCAGGCATATAAGGCCTACAACTGCAGTAACTCAATGAATTAACATTGGCAGAGTACACCACGTGATGCGTCTGAGCGAATCACGTTAGTAGAAACCAGCAGTAGCCAATGAGATTTCGTCATCAGCTTTAAATCACCCTTTGGACATTCACGATTGGTTACTGATAGAAAGGAAATGCCCATATTTGGGTTAAATAGCGTTGTGCAGGAGACTCAGAGCTTTACAACGATACCGGTCATGACTGACTTCAGTAAACAGACGGAACGCGGCATAACGCGTTGGAATGCTAACTTCTTGGTAAATTCGGGAGAAACTTACTGCCGAGAGTAAACAAAATGTAATAAAATAAACATCTTAAAGTATATTTTCAACGTTTTCTTTATAGCAGCTTGAAAGAACACATATTGAAGGAGTAAACTAGCCCAAAATCTCAAAACTGATCATTGCATGAAAAATCTGTTTTTGCCTGCCGTGTCTCGTCTTAAGTCAAGGTCAAGTCAATTCAAGGTTTATTTATACAGCACAAGTTTAACACAACCGTAGTTGATCCAAAGTGCTTTACAGTATAAAAAATAAAATAGAAGAATAAAAAGAGAAAAGAAAAAGTAGTAGACAAAAGGCAAAAAATAGATAAAATGAAGGATCAAACCATTCAGTTTATACAAACAGCACATACAGTACATAACGTAGAACACCAAATTATTTAAAATTTACTCAAATGCGAGAGAGTAAAAATGGGTCTTTAAGCTGGATTTAAAAGCAACCAGAGATGGAGAGGTCCTAATAGTTAAAGGTAAATTGTTCCAGAGCTTTGGGGCAACTACAGAGAAAGCTCGGTCACCTTTTGATTTACACCGAGAGCGTGGGACAGATAAGAGTGACTGATCACAAGATCTTAGTGACCTAGAGGCTGTGTATGGCCTAATAAGATCACAAATATAATCTGGTGCCGAACTATGTAGGGCCTTGTATGCAAAAATAAGGATCTTAAAATCGACTCTAAATTTTATTGGTAGCCAATGCAATGAGGCGAGAACAGGGGAGATGTGATCCCTTTTCTTAGTTCCTGTCAACAATCTGGCTGCTGAATTTTGAACCATTTGTAACCGAGACAGTGTAGTTTGAGGTAGGCCAATGTACAGAGAATTGCAGTAGTCCAATCGAGAGGAAATTAGCGCATGAATCACAATTTCAAGGTCTTTACTAGATAGAAAGTTTTTCACTTTTGCTATAGATCGTAGTTGAAAAAAGCTACTCTTTACAACTGCATTTACGTGCTTATCAAATTGGAGAAGAGGGTCAAAATAGACTCCAAGATTTTTTGCATGATTGTGTAAGTTATTACTTAAAGGACCTAACTGTGTTTTAATGGAGTTGTTGGTAGCAGCAGGACCCAGTAAAAGCACTTCGGTTTTATTTTCATTCAGTTGCAGTGAGTTATTTGTCATCCAGGTCTTGACTTCTTTAAGGCATGTAAAGAGGTTGTCTAATGAAAAGTCATTTCCTGATTTGATTGGGAGATATAATTGGAGGTCGTCGGCGTAACAGTGATAATTTATGTTATATTTTTTGAATATTGAGCCTAAAGGTAACATGTAGAGGGAAAACAAAAGGGGGCCAAGAATGGATCCCTGTGGAACGCCACACTGGATCGGCGCAGAGGGTGAAGTGAATGACCCAATATTTACAGAGAAGGTCCTCCCCTGCAAATATGAGGCGAACCACTGTAGAGCAGGGCCCTCCACTCCAACAATATACTCCAGTCGTCTCAGTAAAATATTATGATCAATGGTGTCAAATGCAGCACTCAGATCTAAAAGTATCAGGACAACGGAAGACCCAGAATCGGTAGACAATAGAATGTCGTTTGTAACCTTCAGCAGTGCTGACTCAGTGCTATGCAGCGCTCTAAAACCAGATTGAAATGGGTCTAAAATATTAAAAGTATTCAGATAAGAGGTAAACTGTAACAGTGCAGCTTTTTCCAAAATCTTTGAAATAAAAGGCAGTTTAGAGATAGGCCGGTAGTTGTTATGCACAGTGTGGTCGAGGTGATGTCCTTTCAATAGGGGCTGTACGATAGCATGTTTAAAACTTTCTGGGAAAACCCCGTTTATTAAAGAGCTATTTATTATAGCTAAGAGGATGGGGCAGATTGTGTCTAAAACTTCTCTGAAAAGACGTCCAGGCAATACATCTGATTGACAGAATGTGAATTTCATCTGAGAGATAATGTTAAGTAATTGGGATGAAGACACTGGTTGAAAGTTTGAAAAACGACTGGATGTAAGGACCAGGTCAGAATGATCTATGTAAAGAGGAGAGAGGCGTAATCTAATATCCTGTATTTTCTGAACAAAAAATTCAGAAAATTGTGTGCACATCTCAAGATTCACATCAGGAACTGAACAACCCACAGGATTAAGAACCGAATGTATGGTTTTGAACAGAACTTTTGGCCTATTGGCATTTTTCGCAATCAAGTTTGAGAAATATTTGGATTTTTCCTCACTAACAGAGTGTTGATAGACTGTTAAGTGAGATTTCAAAATTTGGTAGGACACTTTAAGCCCATCCCTTTTCCACCTGCGCTCGGCCCTCCTGCACTCTTGTCTGAGAGTACGGGTAGATGCATTTAACCAGGGCTGAGGATTAGATCTGACCTTACACTTCTTGCGCTTAAGTGGAGCAACTGTGTTTAGAGCAGTACAACAGACGGATGTGAAAGTTTCAACCAGTTTTTCAGTATCCATACAAGGTGACAGACAAGCATTGGAATTTGAAAGTATTTTGGAATAAGATTCAGAGAATTCGAGAGCAGTAGTTGAATGAAAAACACGAGAATAGTGTACAGGACGAGAGAGGTTAGGCTGAGTATATGAAATAACAGGCTCAAACACCACAGGGAAATGATCAGAAATGCCAGTATCAAATACTTCACAGACTTGTACAGAGAAACCACGAGACAAAACAAGGTCCAGTGTATGGCCTAAAATATGTGTTGGCCTGGAGACAGACTGTACAAAATTAAGTGAGTCCATAAGGTTCAAAAAGTTTTTAACCATCGGTTTGGATGGGCAGCAGACATGGATGTTGAAATCCCCCAGTACCAACAGTCTGTCACATCGAGACACTTGATTTGACAGAAATTCAGAAAACTCGTGAATAAAGTTTGTATTGACTTTGGGAGGTCTATACACTAAAACACAAAGTAGGGGGCCATTTAGCTCAATTTTTAGGAGCTGTGCCTCAAAACTAGAAGAGGCATCTATAGGCATAAGTCTGCATTTGAATGAGTTTTTAAAAATTGTGGCTAAGCCACCACCATGTCCACTTGGCCTAGGGGTATTATAGAAAGAACAGTCAGATGGGGATAGCTCACTAAGAGATGACTGGTCACCATTTTTTAACCATGTTTCGGTCACAAATAAAACATCCAGTGCATGAGAAGTAAAAAAGTCATTTAAAATGAAGGTTTTATTTGACAATGACCTGGCATTGACTAGAGCCATTTTAAGTGTCGTTGATGATGTGGTATTGTCCAGTGGAGCCCTTGATGAAACATATTCCAAACGACGGAGATGCGCAAAGTTCCTATTTCCATTCTTATTACAAGTTTTAGTATGCAGTCGGCGAGAGGAAGACCAAACGACGGGAATAGTACATCCATCAGCCGAGATAGTAGAAGCGTTTATTGCACACTGTTTGCGACTGGAACCCCGGTGTATATAGCGAGGCCGGCGAGCAATTCCAAGAGCAACACAGTGATTATAGAGTCTGGTAGGCAGTTTTGGCCGGGCTTTTGGGTTTAAATGATACAAATCCAGAGACGAATAAAAAAAAGCCATATTATAAATCCACAAGCCAGAAGGCAACAAGGAGACCTGGGACACCGAGCAAAAATCAGTAAAGTCAGAAAAAAGACCCACGACGAGCATCAGAAGAAAAAGCATCCTATCGCGTATAACGTTGTTCGCTGTAAAACTAGCCAGATTTTTTTTTTAAAAACTTTTAAAAATTGGTGTCTTAAGTGTTTGACAGGTCAGTGACTTGTATTGTTCTGATGTCGCAGGAGGTTCCGGAGCCGCTGAAGTTCCTGGTGACCCACTGGAGCAGAGACGCCTGGGCTCAGATGTCCTACAGCTTCGTGAAGACGGGCGGCAGCGGCGAGGCCTACGACATCATGGCCGAGGACGTGCAGGGGAAGCTGTTCTTCGCCGGCGAGGTCAGACT
Organism: Tiaroga cobitis; assembly: GCA_030578255.1. Classification (NCBI taxonomy): domain Eukaryota; kingdom Metazoa; phylum Chordata; class Actinopteri; order Cypriniformes; family Leuciscidae; genus Tiaroga; species Tiaroga cobitis. The sequence continues at coordinate 44,851,423 of CM060609.1, read as the reverse complement.
CCTGTGTGTGTGTCTGTGTATGACCATGCAGTGAAGACATCATTTCACTGCGAGTGCGAGAAAACAAGGACTGTCGATTCCATTTTATTTGAATATATTAATATTTAAACCTCATTGATTTACGTCATTGTGGCAGAGTAAAACAAAAGAGACTATTTCACTGACCGTTTCATAATTGATGAACTTTACAGTTATTGAACAGAATTGATCTGAATAATGACTCTACTGTCTTCTGTAGAGCTGCTTTACAACTGAATGTGAATTTATCATTGATTCTGTTATTTTCCTGTTCCCTTTCGAAACATTTGCTAGCGCTAACAGGAGTGCGGTCTTAAACGAAAGTGGCCGTAGCTCGGCCGACTGTAGCGGCTCGGAGGGGGCCGAGAGGGTATGGTAAGAGGACGAGACTGGTTGAGCCGGGTTCAGGAGTGTGGTGTTCTGCTACGACCCGCGTCCATTAGCTCCTGTAGGAAGGAAAGCACCAGCGGTACTTCACATGAGTAGGGTCTTGGTTCCAGACTGAACACCAGTCTGGGAAAACAGACCACTTAAGGGCGTAGAGGCGTCTTGTGGACAGAGCTCAAGCCTCAGGGATAGTGTTCAGGACTCTGCTGGGAGGCCCATAAGTTCCCATGGAGGGGCCATTCGTGGAGGACCCACAGCTCTGGTTGGGGATGCCAGACTGTCCTGTTCGCCTGGGGAAGAAGGTCTTTCCTCCGGGAATTGGCCAAGGGGCTGCGAGCAGCTGAAGCCCAGGAGCGCGACCGGGGGAAAGGCGTAAAGGGGAAGGCTGGGCCATTCGTGGGCCAGCGCATCCATGTTCTTTGTGAAGAATATTGGGCAGTGAGAGTTTAATCTGAGGTAAAGAGGTCAACCTCTGCCCTGCCGAAGATGCTCCAGATCGTTTGAAGCGTCTGGGGATGGAGGGTCCCTTCCCCTGGGAGCACGTTCCCCCGGGACAGCATGTCTGCTCCCTGGGTCAGTCTGCCCGACACATGACCCGCTCTCAGAGAAGTCAGGTTGTGCCCATGAGGAGAGGCGTCAGGCAAGCCTGTACAGAGCCCTCGACCTGAGCCCACCCTGGTGGTTTATGTAGGACACCACAGCCATATTGACCAACCGGACTAAGACGTGGTGCCCTGTCAGGTCTGGTAGGAAGGTTTTGAGGGCCATAAAAACTGACATAGTTTCCAGGGAGTTGATATGCAGCGTTCTCCCGAGCTGGACCAAGAGCTGGAAGTCGGTCCGCCCTCACACAGAGCTGGAAGCATCTTCCTCCTCAACCGAGACCTCCTGCTCACTCCAGACAGCTCTCGGCTGGGGTCCCTCCAACGGGCCCGGGCTCTGATGCAGACGTGGTCCGCCTTGACGCAAAGGCGATCTGATCGCCAGTTGTGAGTTGGGACCTGGGCTTTCAGCCAGTCCTGCAGGGGGCAGCAAGCCCAGTAGAAGGACTGATGACGTGGAGGCATTAGCCCTAGCATCCTCTGAAAGGTTCTGAGAGGGGAAAAGGCCCCTACTCTGAACAATATTGCGAGCCGCTGGATGGTGTGAGCGCTCTGGTACTGAGTTCAGCTCTGCTTCTGACTGGGGTAAGACGAGCCAGTCGTTGAGGTGATTCAGGATGAGTGCTGCATCCATGTACTTTGTGAATGTGAGTGGCAAGGAACCTCAACTGATTGTCCCCAAAATCCAGCTCAACACTCCGGGGATGGCCTGCCAAGCCCAAGACAAGTGGCAATAGTTGAAGAATTACAGGCTGCGAGATTAAACGGCATGGTTTGACTGGGCGGAGCCGTGGCATTGCGGCTCTGCTTCGGCGCCCATAGTAAACGCAGGATAGCCGCTGAAGGAGTATAAATCTGAATCCTATGGCGAGACCAGCTGCTAATATAGGTAGATGCCCCGCCCCTTCGGGGTTCTGCACCGTGATTGGCTCGCGCAGATACGCCACATCCCCATCAGTTCATGCAGCTCCCACTGCTCAGCCAATAAGTGCACGCAGATCACTGCACTGTAATGGCTGTGCAGTAGCACTGCGTTATTGAATAAAAGACTTCAATAATCTGAGAAAAAGGAGTTTTCCCATAGCATCTAGTAGACGCAATACTCGTTCCCGTTATCTCAGGGAACCGAGGTTAAGCTAGTAACCGAGACGTTTATTACAGTGAAGCTGCTTTGAAACAATTAGAACTAAAATTACAAGACACATGAAGAGTTAATAACTGATATTCATATCTACTCATCGCTCTCTCACTGTCTCCATGCAGTTTGTTTATTTATGTTTTGAAAGTATTTGTTCCCTTCTTTCTTATATTTCTTTTAATGTCTGTCCAGTGTCAGAAACTGCCATGCTAGATTTGTCATAAGAGCAGTCATAAAACCTGTCTAAAACCCCGTACTGACCTCATTGTTTTTGCCAGATGATCATTTTCAGCATTGCTAATTAGTTTCTCTACTCTTGCAGGCGACAAACAGACACTTTCCTCAGACGGTGACGGGAGCGTATCTGAGTGGAGTGCGTGAGGCCAGCAAGATCGCAGCGCTGTAGAAACGTCTCACTCTCCAGAACCTTCCCACCATTGCAGAACCGTCTCACTCTCCAGAACCTTCTCATCACAGCAGAACCGTCTCACTCTCCAGAACTGCCTCACTCCCCAGAACCGTCTCACCACTGCAGAACCATCTCACTCTCCAGAACCTTCTCATCACAGCAGAACCGCCTCACTCTCCAGAACCGCCTCACTCTCCAGAACCGTCTCACTCTCCAGAATTTTCTCATCACAGCAGAACCGTCTCACTCTCCAGAACCGTCTCACTCTCCAGAACCGTCTCACTCTCCAGAACCGTCTCACTCTCCAGAACCGCCTCACTCCCCAGAACCGTCTCACCACTGCAGAACCATCTCACTCTCCAGAACCTTCTCATCACAGCAGAACCGCCTCACTCTCCAGAACCGCCTCACTCTCCAGAACCGTCTCACTCTCCAGAATTTTCTCATCACAGCAGAACCGTCTCACTCTCCAGAACCGCCTCACTCCCCAGAACGCCTCACTCTCCAGAACCGTCTCACCACTGCAGAACCGTCTCACTCTCCAGAACCTTCTCACCACTGCAGAACCTTCTCGCTCTCCAGAACAGCCTCACTCTCCAGAACCGTCTCACCACTGCAGAACCGTCTCACTCTCCAGAACCTTCTCACCACTGCAGAACCTTCTCGCTCTCCAGAACAGCCTCACTCTCCAGAAACGTCTCTCCACTGCAGAACCGTCTCACCACTGCAGAACCGTCTCCCCACTGCAGAACCGTCTCACTCTCCAGAACCTTCTCACCACTGCAAAACCGTCTTACCACTGCTGAACCATTTAACCACTGCATAACAGTCTCTCCACTGCAGAACCGTCTCACCACTACAGAACCGTCTCACTCTCCAGAACCGCCTCACTCTCCAGAACCGTCTCACCACTGCAGAACTGTCTCACTCTCCAGAACCTTCTCACCACTGCAGAACCGTCTCACCACTGCAGAACCGTCTCACCACTGCAGAACCGTCTCACCACTGCAGAACCGTCTCACCACTGCAGAACCGTCTCACCACTGCAAAACCGTCTCACCACTGCACAACCGTCTCACCACTGCACAACCGTCTCTCCACTGCAGAACCGTCTCACCACTGCAGAACCGTCTCACCACTGCAGAACCGTCTCACTCTCCAGAACCACCTCACTCTCCAGAACCGCCTCACCACTGCAGAACTGTCTCTCCACCGCAGAACTGTCTCTCCACCGCAGAACCGTCTCTCCAATGCACAACCGTCTCACCACTGCAGAACCGTCTCACTCTCCAGAACCGCGTCACCACTGCAGAACCGCCTCACCACTGCAGAACCGTCTCACCACTGCAGAACTGTCTCACCACTGCAGAACCGTCTCACTCTCCAGAACCGCGTCACCACTGCAGAACCGCCTCACCACTGCAGAACCGTCTCACCACTGCAGAACCGCCTCACCACTGCAGAACTGTCGTCTCACTACTGCAGAACCGTCTCTCCACTCCAGAACTGTCTCTCCACTGCAGAAACTTCTCACTCTCCAGAACCTTCTCAACACTGCAGAACCGTCTCACCACTGCAGAACCTTCTCACTCTCCAGAACCCTTCTCACTCTCCAGAACCGTCTCTCCACTGCAAAACCTTCTCACTCTCCAGAACATTCTCAACACCGCAGAACCGTCTCACCACTGCAGAACTTTCTCACTCTCCACAACCCTTCTCCCTCTCCAGAACCGTCTCTCCACTGCAGAACCGTCTCACCACTGCAGAACCGTCTCACCACTGCAGAACCTTCTCACTCTCCAGAACCTTCTCACTCTCCAGAACCTTCTCACTCTCCAGAACCGTCTCTCCACTGCAGAACCGTCTCACCACTGCAGAACCTTCTCACTCTCCAGAACCTTCTCACTCTCCAGAACCGTCTCTCCACTGCAGAACCGTCTCACCACTGCAGAACCTTCTCACTCTCCAGAACCGTCTCTCCACTGCAGAACCGTCTCACCACTGCAGAACCTTCTCACTCTCCAGAACCGTCTCACCACTGCAGAGCCGTCTATCCACTATTGCAGTGCTGCAGGACTATGATCATTACAGGTGACCTGAGGACACACACACACACACACACACACACACACACTGAAACAGTGATGGCAGTGCTCAGTAATGTCAGATACACACGTCTGTTTTTCTGCAGGTGTTTTACTGGCTGTATTTATGATCTTTCATTTCACCTTTTACGGTTTTGAAGTTGTTAAACATCACAGTTCGACACCATGTTATGAGCTGTAGTTTGTTTCGCTTCACAGCTGAAATATTAATTATGTCAATGTGATTTTCTGCCGGATGTGTTTTGTACGTTTATGTAAAGAGATGCACATGAAGCTTTATTCTGTGAATTTCATTTTGTCTTAGATACCTGTTCAAATGAACTCTAGAAATATTTTGCTTAATTAGAGGGTGATGTTCCTTCTTTCTTTTTCCTTTATCAAATGTTCTAAAAATATTAAAAACGGTAATTTATTCAACAACTTCTTGTCTTTTGATTGTTTATATCTGAGTTCAGGTGTGTGTGTCTGAAAAATTGCAGCTATTCAGTCCCATTCAGAGGATGCACTGTGGAGTGTTTGGGAATATTCACATAATTTCTACAAATAAATCATATTACTACAGATAAAAAAAAATCATTTTAGAAGAGAAAAAAACGCTACTGCAGTCCCTGGACGAGGGACCACAGAAACCGAATATTCTCGGGCCAGCAGCATGTGTCCAAATTTCAATCTTAACTGTTCTATTTCATCAGAAACGATCTTAAAACAGGGCTTTAAGTGTAAAATACCGAACTTGTCCTTTAAATGAACCAGTACATGGTCCTCTTTATAGTTGATTGTTGCGTTCTGTGGCGACGCAGATAGCGGTTCCATCAGGCGGTTCCATCAGGCGGTTCTGTGGAAGATGTGGATGAATTGTGGAAGAAAGAGAGTGAAATTTAGTCATATTGTGTGGAAGAAACGAAGTCATATTGTGTGGAAGAAACGAAATCTCCCAATAAAAAGATCTTTTGAGTTTTGTTTTTTTTAGCTTTACACTCTTTGCTTTTCTTAAACTTTTTTTTTCTATTTGGGAAACTCCTGGATGTCAATTTAAACACACGTTCTGCAGGATGAGAACAAATGGCGTTTCTTGTTAAACTATGCGATGATCAGTCCACTAGATGGCAGCAAAAGAGTAAGAGGGAGACAGAATCTTGTGAGTGTGAGAGAGAGAGAGCGTGTGCGTGTGAGAGAGAGCGATTGTGTGTGTGAGAGAGAGAAAGTGTGTGTGTGTGAGAGAGTGTGTTTGAGAGTGTGTGTGTTTGAGAGATAGTGTGTGTGTGTGTGATAGAGAGAGAGAGAGAGAATGTGTGTGTGTGAGAGAGGGAGAGAGTGTGTGTGTGTGTGTGTGTGTGAGAGACACTGTGTGTGTGTGTGTGTGTGTGTGAGACACACTGTCCTGTGTGTGTGTGTGTGTGTGTGAGACACACACTGTCCTGTGTGTGTGTCTGTTTGTGTGTGTGAGAGAGAGAGAGAGAGAGTGTGTGTGTGTGTGTGTGTGTGTGTGTGTGTGTGAGAGGCTTATGTGAGTCCTGCTCTAATCATCTACATCCATTAACTGTAAATATCAGCAACGTCAGAAAAATATAACAAATAATGGTGGTCATTGCATGTTAAATATTGAGGCGTATTTGACAATTAGGGAACTTTAGCTTGTAAATAGTAGAAGAGCACATTGCAATAAAAGTTGCAGTTGCAGTTGAGGGGTCGGGGGTCAACAGTCAGCTGACAGCGCACCACTGACCAACACAGCCCAGTACAGGGGCTCCACAGGGGACAGTGCTAACCCTATAGCGCTAGCAGTGCCGTATCCAGTGCTCAGGTGACACCTAGCTGTGCCGTATCCAGCGCTCAGGTGACACCTAGCTGTGCCGTATCCAGTGCTCAGGTGACACCTAGCTGTGCCGTATCCAGCGCTCAGGTGACACCTAGCAGTGCCGTATCCAGTGCTCAGGTGACACCTAGCTGTGCCTTATCCAGTGCTCAGGTGACACCTAGCTGTGCCGTATCCAGTGCTCAGGTGACACCTAGCAGTGCCGTATCCAGTGCTCAGGTGACACCTAGCAGTGCCGTATCCAGCGCTCAGGTGACACCTAGCTGTGCCGTATCCAGTGCTCAGGTGACACCTAGCAGTGCCGTATCCAGCGCGCAGGTGACACCTAGCTGTGCCGTATCCAGCGCTCAGGTGACACCTAGCAGTGCCGTATCCAGTGCTCAGGTGACACCTAGCTGTGCCTTATCCAGTGCTCAGGTGACACCTAGCTGTGCCGTATCCAGTGCTCAGGTGACACCTAGCTGTGCCTTATCCAGTGCTCAGGTGACACCTAGCTGTGCCGTATCCAGTGCTCAGGTGACACCTAGCTGTGCCGTATCCAGTGCTCAGGTGACACCTAGCTGTGCCGTATCCAGCGCTCAGGTGACACCTAGCTGTGCCTTATCCAGTGCTCAGGTGACACCTAGCTGTGCCGTATCCAGTGCTCAGGTGACACCTAGCTGTGCCGTATCCAGTGCTCAGGTGACACCTAGCTGTGCCGTATCCAGCGCTCAGGTGACACCTAGCTGTGCCGTATCCAGTGCTCAGGTGACACCTAGCTGTGCCGTATCAAGTGCTCAGGTGACACCTAGCTGTGCCGTATCCAGCGCTCAGATGACACCTAGCTGTGCCGTATCCAGCGCTCAGGTGACACCTAGCAGTGCCGTATCCAGTGCTCAGGTGACACCTAGCTGTGCCGTATCCAGCGCTCAGGTGACACCTAGCTGTGCCGTATCCAGCGCTCAGGTGACACCTAGCTGTGCCGTATCCAGTGCTCAGGTGACACCTAGCAGTGCCGTATCCAGTGCTCAGGTGACACCTAGCTGTGCCGTATCCAGTGCTCAGGTGACACCTAGCAGTGCCGTATCCAGTGCTCAGGTGACACCTAGCAGTGCCGTATCCAGTGCTCAGGTGACACCTAGCAGTGCCGTATCCAGTGCTCAGGTGACACCTAGCAGTGCCGTATCCAGTGCTCAGATGACACCTACCAGTGCCGTATCCAGCGCTCAGGTGACACCTAGCAGTGCCGTATCCAGTGCTCAGATGACACCTACCAGTGCCGTATCCAGCGCTCAGGTGACACCTAGCAGTGCCGTATCCAGCGCTCAGGTGACACCTAGCAGTGCCGTATCCAGTGCTCAGGTGACACCTAGCAGTGCCGTATCCAGTGCTCAGGTGACACCTAGCAGTGCCGTATCCAGTGCCGTATCCAGTGCTCAGGTGACACCTAGCAGTGCCGTATCCAGCGCTCAGGTGACACCTAGCAGTGCCGTATCCAGCGCTCAGGTGACACCTAGCAGTGCCGTATCCAGCGCTCAGGTGACACCTAGCAGTGCCGTATCCAGCGCTCAGGTCACACCTAGCAGTGCCGTATCCAGCGCTCAGGTGACACCTAGCAGTGCCGTATCCAGCGCTCAGGTGACACCTAGCAGTGCCGTATCCAGTGCTCAGGTGACACCTAGCTGTGCCTTATCCAGTGCTCAGATGACACCTAGCAGTGCCGTATCCAGTGCTCAGGTGACACCTAGCAGTGCCGTATCCAGTGCTCAGGTGACACCTAGCAGTGCCGTATCCAGCGCTCAGGTGACACCTAGCAGTGCCGTATCCAGTGCTCAGGTGACACCTAGCAGTGCCGTATCCAGCGCTCAGGTGACACCTACCAGTGCCGTATCCAGCGCTCAGGTGACACCTAGCAGTGCCGTATCCAGCGCTCAGGTGACACCTAGCAGTGCCGTATCCAGCGCTCAGGTGACACCTAGCTGTGCCGTATCCAGCGCTCAGGTGACACCTAGCTGTGCCGTATCCAGCGCTCAGCTGACACCTAGCAGTGCCGTATCCAGTGCTCAGGTGACACCTAGCTGTGCCGTATCCAGTGCTCAGGTGACACCCAGCAGTGCCGTATCCAGTGCTCAGATGACACCTACCAGTGCCGTATCCAGCGCTCAGGTGACACCTAGCAGTGCCGTATCCAGTGCTCAGGTGACACCTACCAGTGCCGTATCCAGCGCTCAGGTGACACCTAGCAGTGCCGTATCCAGCGCTCAGGTGACACCTAGCAGTGCCGTATCCAGGGCTCAGGTGACACCTAGCAGTGCCGTATCCAGTGCTCAGGTGACACCTAGCAGTGCCGTATCCAGTGCTCAGGTGACACCTAGCAGTGCCGTATCCAGTGCTCAGATGACACCTACCAGTGCCGTATCCAGTGCTCAGGTGACACCTAGCAGTGCCGTATCCAGCGCTCAGGTGACACCTAGCAGTGCCGTATCCAGCGCTCAGGTGACACCTAGCAGTGCCGTATCCAGCGCTCAGGTGACACCTAGCAGTGCCGTATCCAGCGCTCAGGTCACACCTACCAGTGCCGTATCCAGCGCTCAGGTGACACCTAGCAGTGCCGTATCCAGCGCTCAGGTGACACCTAGCAGTGCCGTATCCAGTGCTCAGGTGACACCTAGCTGTGCCTTATCCAGTGCTCAGATGACACCTAGCAGTGCCGTATCCAGTGCTCAGGTGACACCTAGCAGTGCCGTATCCAGTGCTCAGGTGACACCTAGCAGTGCCGTATCCAGCGCTCAGGTGACACCTAGCAGTGCCGTATCCAGCGCTCAGGTGACACCTAGCAGTGCCGTATCCAGTGCTCAGATGACACCTAGCAGTGCCGTATCCAGCGCTCAGGTGACACCTAGCAGTGCCGTATCCAGTGCTCAGGTGACACCTAGCAGTGCCGTATCCAGTGCTCAGGTGACACCTAGCAGTGCCGTATCCAGTGCTCAGATGACACCTACCAGTGCCGTATCCAGCGCTCAGGTGACACCTAGCAGTGCCGTATCCAGCGCTCAGGTGACACCTAGCAGTGCCGTATCCAGTGCTCAGGTGACACCTAGCTGTGCCGTATCCAGTGCTCAGGTGACACCTAGCTGTGCCGTATCCAGTGCTCAGGTGACACCTAGCTGTGCCGTATCCAGCGCTCAGGTGACACCTAGCTGTGCCTTATCCAGTGCTCAGGTGACACCTAGCTGTGCCGTATCCAGTGCTCAGGTGACACCTAGCTGTGCCGTATCCAGTGCTCAGGTGACACCTAGCTGTGCCGTATCCAGCGCTCAGGTGACACCTAGCTGTGCCGTATCCAGTGCTCAGGTGACACCTAGCTGTGCCGTATCAAGTGCTCAGGTGACACCTAGCTGTGCCGTATCCAGCGCTCAGATGACACCTAGCTGTGCCGTATCCAGCGCTCAGGTGACACCTAGCAGTGCCGTATCCAGTGCTCAGGTGACACCTAGCTGTGCCGTATCCAGCGCTCAGGTGACACCTAGCAGTGCCGTATCCAGCGCTCAGGTGACACCTAGCTGTGCCGTATCCAGTGCTCAGGTGACACCTAGCAGTGCCGTATCCAGTGCTCAGGTGACACCTAGCTGTGCCGTATCCAGTGCTCAGGTGACACCTAGCAGTGCCGTATCCAGTGCTCAGGTGACACCTAGCAGTGCCGTATCCAGTGCTCAGGTGACACCTAGCAGTGCCGTATCCAGCGCTCAGGTGACACCTAGCAGTGCCGTATCCAGTGCTCAGATGACACCTACCAGTGCCGTATCCAGCGCTCAGGTGACACCTAGCAGTGCCGTATCCAGCGCTCAGATGACACCTACCAGTGCCGTATCCAGCGCTCAGGTGACACCTAGCAGTGCCGTATCCAGCGCTCAGGTGACACCTAGCAGTGCCGTATCCAGTGCTCAGGTGACACCTAGCAGTGCCGTATCCAGTGCTCAGGTGACACCTAGCAGTGCCGTATCCAGTGCCGTATCCAGTGCTCAGGTGACACCTAGCAGTGCCGTATCCAGCGCTCAGGTGACACCTAGCAGTGCCGTATCCAGCGCTCAGGTGACACCTAGCAGTGCCGTATCCAGCGCTCAGGTGACACCTAGCAGTGCCGTATCCAGCGCTCAGGTCACACCTAGCAGTGCCGTATCCAGCGCTCAGGTGACACCTAGCAGTGCCGTATCCAGCGCTCAGGTGACACCTAGCAGTGCCGTATCCAGTGCTCAGGTGACACCTAGCTGTGCCTTATCCAGTGCTCAGATGACACCTAGCAGTGCCGTATCCAGTGCTCAGGTGACACCTAGCAGTGCCGTATCCAGTGCTCAGGTGACACCTAGCAGTGCCGTATCCAGCGCTCAGGTGACACCTAGCAGTGCCGTATCCAGTGCTCAGGTGACACCTAGCAGTGCCGTATCCAGCGCTCAGGTGACACCTAGCAGTGCCGTATCCAGCGCTCAGGTGACACCTAGCAGTGCCGTATCCAGCGCTCAGGTGACACCTAGCAGTGCCGTATCCAGTGCTCAGGTGACACCTAGCTGTGCCGTATCCAGTGCTCAGGTGACACCTAGCTGTGCCGTATCCAGCGCTCAGGTGACACCTAGCAGTGCCGTATCCAGTGCTCAGGTGACACCTAGCAGTGCCGTATCCAGTGCTCAGGTGACACCTAGCAGTGCCGTATCCAGTGCTCAGATGACACCTACCAGTGCCGTATCCAGCGCTCAGGTGACACCTAGCAGTGCCGTATCCAGCGCTCAGGTGACACCTAGCAGTGCCGTATCCAGCGCTCAGGTGACACCTAGCTGTGCCGTATCCAGCGCTCAGGTGACACCTAGCTGTGCCGTATCCAGCGCTCAGCTGACACCTAGCAGTGCCGTATCCAGTGCTCAGGTGACACCTAGCTGTGCCGTATCCAGTGCTCAGGTGACACCCAGCAGTGCCGTATCCAGTGCTCAGATGACACCTACCAGTGCCGTATCCAGCGCTCAGGTGACACCTAGCAGTGCCGTATCCAGTGCTCAGGTGACACCTACCAGTGCCGTATCCAGCGCTCAGGTGACACCTAGCAGTGCCGTATCCAGCGCTCAGGTGACACCTAGCAGTGCCGTATCCAGGGCTCAGGTGACACCTAGCAGTGCCGTATCCAGTGCTCAGGTGACACCTAGCAGTGCCGTATCCAGTGCTCAGGTGACACCTAGCAGTGCCGTATCCAGTGCTCAGATGACACCTACCAGTGCCGTATCCAGTGCTCAGGTGACACCTAGCAGTGCCGTATCCAGCGCTCAGGTGACACCTAGCAGTGCCGTATCCAGCGCTCAGGTGACACCTAGCAGTGCCGTATCCAGCGCTCAGGTGACACCTAGCAGTGCCGTATCCAGCGCTCAGGTCACACCTACCAGTGCCGTATCCAGCGCTCAGGTGACACCTAGCAGTGCCGTATCCAGTGCTCAGGTGACACCTAGCAGTGCCGTATCCAGTGCTCAGGTGACACCTAGCTGTGCCTTATCCAGTGCTCAGATGACACCTAGCAGTGCCGTATCCAGCGCTCAGGTGACACCTAGCAGTGCCGTATCCAGCGCTCAGGTGACACCTAGCAGTGCCGTATCCAGCGCTCAGGTGACACCTAGCAGTGCCGTATCCAGTGCTCAGATGACACCTAGCAGTGCCGTATCCAGCGCTCAGGTGACACCTAGCAGTGCCGTATCCAGTGCTCAGGTGACACCTAGCAGTGCCGTATCCAGTGCTCAGGTGACACCTAGCAGTGCCGTATCCAGTGCTCAGATGACACCTACCAGTGCCGTATCCAGCGCTCAGGTGACACCTAGCAGTGCCGTATCCAGCGCTCAGGTGACACCTAGCAGTGCCGTATCCAGCGCTCAGGTGACACCTAGCAGTGCCGTATCCAGTGCTCAGGTGACACCTAGCTGTGCCGTATCCAGCGCTCAGGTGACACCTAGCTGTGCCGTATCCAGCGATCAGGTGACACCTAGCAGTGCCGTATCCAGTGCTCAGGTGACACCTAGCTGTGCCGTATCCAGCGCTCAGGTGACACCTAGCTGTGCCTTATCCAGTGCTCAGATGACACCTAGCAGTGCCGTATCCAGCGCTCAGGTGACACCTAGCAGTGCCGTATCCAGCGCTCAGGTGACACCTAGCAGTGCCGTATCCAGCGCTCAGGTGACACCTAGCAGTGCCGTATCCAGTGCTCAGGTGACACCGCTACTGCTGGACGAGTGTCGGGTGGGAGTGACCTGGAGTGATCAAGGACTTTGTTGATTGGTGTGAATTGAATCACCTTCACATCAATGTTACCAAGACAAGAGAACTGGTGATTGACTTGCGTAGGAAGGCCTCAAATACTGTAATATCAGCATATCTCAGTATTGACACCATGGGACCAGTTTCATTTTTTTAGGACAGTATATTTACCCATATACTTATATTTACGATATTTATTTATTTAAATATTTTAAATTTATATTTAATGTTATATCTGTTATAATGCTTTTTTGGTGTTCCTACATATAGTTGCAATATGTTTTTTGTCACCTAAAGTGTAATATTTGTCTTTGTCCTGCTTATGCTGCTGTAACGCCTACATTTCCTCTTGGGGATCAATAAAGTTGTATCTTATCTTATCTTAAAAATAAGGATGTGTGAAGTTAAATATGTCTTTTTGATTATGAAAGATGAGTTTTATGGGATACAATTATTGACTGCAAGGAGACTTTAACTAATATTAACTAATAGAACTTTGTCACGTAGTGTTAACATTCATAATGCCTGATGTTACTTATTGTGAACAATTCCTCCATGCATTCTGTATTTTTATTTTATTTAATCAAATCTCAGATTTGCTCTAGCTGTGATTGGCTGTCTTGGCATCTGATGTTAGCAGTGCTCACTGTTCATCATCCAATCAAAACAAAACATCATAGATTAAATCAAGTCCTGCCCTAGTTGTTCATGTGCGATGACACTCTGGACTGGGAAAGTATAATATTGGTCACGACGTCTGTTTCAGGACGGGTTGCGACTTAAACTCGGTTAGATCAGCTGAGACATGGTGAACTCATAATCTCTTTTGCTGCATTTGATTGTCATTGAGTGACAGATTATTAAGCGGTGATTGAAACGCTCATCCAGCGGCTTCATGTCAGAGGAGAAGCCTCAGCAGCATAGGCGGAAATCGCGGGGGGGTCGGGGGGGTCAGGACCCCCCCTGTCTGAGGGTTGTCCCCCCTAAAATATCATTCAAATATGTGTGTTGTAAATAAAATGATATATTCTTAAAATAATTGTTTAAGAAATAAAATACAAATGCAAACGGGGCAACGACAAAAAAAAGTTTAGTCCCCCCTCCCTTGCCTCACAGTGCTTTGGTCCACTGCCTCCGCCCCTTTTACACACATTCCGGTGGCGGGAGAGATGAACTAAGTTTTTGAGTAGTTGTGGAACTCCAGTAAGACAATGTTATTTTATTCACTTTAAACATCGGATGTAGTGATTATTTTCTCTTAAATGTAGATGATGGTGAGTCATTAATAAATCATGTAAAAAAACAAATATATGATTGTGTACTAATGTACTTTTGTCACTGATGTAGTCTGCTATCTTAGCGATTATAACGTTTAACGTTACCCTTGTTTAATACAGTCTGCGTTTACCTAGCTTGTTTATAAGTTATATCCCCCCACACACACCCACAACGCTACGTGATGTAACGTTAGTCGTGTAGATTAGACTAGTCCAGGTGCGCATTTAGATTTTAGCGCTTTCACTGTGATTTAGTCGGTTTATATAATTTAATATAGTTAATCTAATATAATATCACACGAAGAGTGCGGTTTTTCTCCAGATATCAGCATGATAACAAATGTGATTTTGATTTAATACAAGTTTAATAAACAAGAAGTTAATATTAAGTGATGTACATTTTAGACACCATATTACCAACGAAAATAGTTGAAAATTAAGCCACAACACTGAGAAACACACGAGGTGTTTCCTTACTGAATGAATCAGCTTTTTGAACAATCAGTTGAATGAATCTCAATGACTCACTCATTAACAGTGACTTACTGCCTCCTATTGGCGGTTTTAATTTCACATTTAAAGTATATTTTCATGTTTTTAATCATTTCAAATATTTTTAATAATTAAAATAAAACTTTTATTTTTAAAACGTCATAATATTATTTATGTCTGTGTAAAAACATCTAAATGCTACTTTAACCTTCATTTATCTTTGGGGTCTATCATGACCCCAATCGACTTTTCCGTAAATAAAACATGATTCCCGTCATCTCAGTTGCATAAAATTGTGTCACTTTTTCTACATTATCTATCTATACACACACTATACACTATACACTGGGCTTGATTCATTTGTTCTAAAGGTATGTAAAAAAAAATTCAATTGTATTTTGGTGGCTTGATAAATGAAAAAGCTGACTAAATTGACCAAAAAAATCTTCAAAACCATATTTTTTTTGGTAAATAAGTTGTTTTGTGTAAACAACTTATTTACAAAAAATGCATGGTTTTGAAGAATTTTTTGGTCAATTTAGTCAGCTTTTTCATTAAACCAGAAAGAAACTTTAAGAAGGATCATGGAACGGTCTCCATGCTACACTAATAATAAGGCTTTGCTCGGTGTACACGTATCCTTGCAAGTACAATTTTGCCTGTATTATTGGTGTCCCCTTCAAAAATTGCTCTTGAGAATTGTTCTGTTCATTGTCAACATTTTGATCAAATTTTCGCCCCTGCTCAGCAGATGAATTGTGTGTGTGTGTGTGTGTGTGTGTTTAAATGAGTGATTGTCAGGCTCGTGACCTGCGGAGGGAGCAGCATTCCAGTGTGCCAGTGCCGACACATCCAGCTCCATCTCTGCTGTATGTGTGTGTGTGTGTGTGTGTGTGTGTGTGTGTGAGGAGAGACTCCATTCAAAGCGCCACACTACCATATACTCTTACTTCTACATATCTTTACCGAGTTCAGACAGAATTTTGCTTACAGGCACTTCCACTTGCATCCCTTCTGTTGCCTGAGATGGACCCCTAACTAACTATTTAATATCTTACCATGATTCATTATTATATTTAATTAAAAAATGTTTTTTTTTAAATTATGTTATTATAAATGCTATGAAAACTTTACCTCAGTGAACTGAACCTGTACTCTTACAGTGAGGCTTCTTCGTGTGTGTGTGTGTGTGTGAAGTGTTCATCTCTGTAGGGAAGTGTGGTAATTATAACCGTTGAACAGTGTTGATTTCTGATGGAGTGTGAGATGCAGCTTTCATGCCGGTTGTTTTTATGTAGACTTTGACTTTGAATATAATGATTAATGACTTTGACTATTTTCTTTTCTTATTTTTAGAACTGATTTACAGCAGAGTTGAACTCTGTTTACATCATTTTATCATTAATCTCCTGTTATCACTGTAAAGCTGCTTTGGAACAATCTGTATTGTATAAAGAGCTATAAAAATAAAAGCGACTAGACTTGATTAGATTCATAAAGCAATGGTTCATAAATTTGAAATGTCTACAACCTTGAAATCGTGGTTACAATTTTTTTCATTTTATCGCTCCTGGATCAGTTATTTTGGACGGCTAACAGCAGGATTAGTACTGAGAAACCTGTGAATGTGTCTGTCAGAGGCAGGATAGCTTGGGTTGCTCAGTTAATCCTCGTTCATCACCTCCGTTTGATGTTTTTCCTTACACCCCGTTCACTTGAAGGTATTAATGCATTATTCTCTGTCAAGCTGATTTGTATATATTTACACAACCCATGGACTGAATGAACCCCTTAATATTGGGCAGAGAGTGAAACAGGACCGTGTTACGCTGATGACGGAGTCTGAGGTGAGACATACCTGTGTTTCAGCGCTGAGCTCCAGCGAGAGACGTTGAAGAGTTTAATTAAAGGGCGGGAACTGCTTCGCGCCTGTTCTCTGAGGGCGGGGAGAGTCTGTCACTGCAGTGTGTGCGCGCGCCCCGACAGCACTGGATTATTCCTCTCATCCGATCCTACGCTTCTGTTGTGTTTGAGTTGTAACAGCAGGTGAGTGTGATATTGTTGGATTGATTAAAACTATTAATGTACACGTTGCACGTTTGAAAGTGAACACTGCGCTCTTCAGTAGACTTTGTGTAAAACTGAAACGTGCCGTTTCGTTCAAACTTGTACTGAAGTGTGTGAATTGTGCAGTTGTACTGATTATGTAGCTGTAAGCGTGTCTGCTGAATGAGAACATGCAAACAGTGACTGAAGTGTGTGATTTCTCGAGTTGTGTGTTCATCAGCTGAGAGGATGCGGGTTCGAGCGCTGCTCCTGATACTCACGGCAGTCCTCGTCGCGCATGCGCAAGGTACGCTATTTTTGTCGTTATTTCTTCTGTTTAGTGGTTTGTTTATCTTTCGATCTCTCATTGTATTGTTCTGTGATTTTATTTGTGGTGCTATTATTCAGTGTTTCTCTCTGTTGCGTTATCTATTGTTGTAATTACTATGAATAGTTTTTTCTCTCCATTGTTCAGTCTTATTCTATTCATATTTCATTCTTAAAATGTCCAAATAACACCTGTTGTATTTTAGGTCACCCTTTTGACTAACTGATCAAAAGGGAACATTTTCACGGTTATAATATTAATTCAAGATGTTCCCTTTCACTGCTTAAGATTTCCTGAAGCGTGTTGGAAAGGTTAGAGATCTTATGAAAGGATTGTGTGTGTGTAGTTCCTCTAAGCGGCGTTAAGCGTGTTTGTACGGCGGTGGTGTCAGGATCTGTAGGAGATGTTCCTATAGGAGAGGATTCCTCTGTCAGGAGAAGCTGATGACCTGGAGCTCGTCCAGCAGAAACACGTCTAGATCTGTTCCTCACATACCTCAGGTGTCTGCAGCTTCAGACACACACTTCAGAGCAGCAACCACAACTAGAACCTTAACGTTTCAGTAATTACACTTTAACAATAACGACACAGAGGAACAATAGCGCTGGAGTCACTTTCAGAATGAGTCTTTCCAGCTGGTGAATGAAGTCATCCGACTATCGAGGGCTCAGGCGTGTAAAGCTGCAGTCGACACAACCGAGCGTTAGAAGTGAACTAGGGCTGTCACTAGAGTTCGCACCCTCGTCGTGAAATTAAGCAAACATCATTTATTTGGTTTACCGCGTTCATTGTGCCATCCTGTGCATCATGTGCTATACCCAGCAGAGGAAAGCATCAGATATAAAGCGTTCTGTACAGCTCTACACCGTGTATTGCGGTACGCTTAAAACTCATTTGTTTGCTCTAGCATTAGAAGATGCTTTGTAAGCAGAGTGTGTCATAGGTTTGCATTGGTTTTATGTTTTTATTTTCTCTTTTTCTCTTTGGTTCCACTTGTGGTGTTGAAAGTGCTCTATAAAGTTGAGTTGACTCTCACATAACTATTTTCTGCAAGCTTTTTTCAAGGTAAATGTACCAAATAACCAAATAATACAAGGAGTCCATATAATTCAGAAATATAATTCAGCACCCATTAAAAAAGAAAACTTTACAGAGAGAAACGTGTAAGAAGTCAGAGTGTTTAGTGTGTGTGTAGAGTGTGTGTAGCGCGACAGCTAAGAGCGGTTTACAGTGGTCGAATCATTTTACTGACTCGAGTCTTTGAATCTCGTTCATCAAAATTAACAAATCTTTTTTTCAAGTCATTTCATTAATTTAAGCAGAATATAATTATCATATTACATGTTAATAGCCAAATCCCCCAAACACATCAGATCACATTTACAATAAGACTAAAAGTGCAATGCTAAAGGCCAAATTATTATAAACAGAAACGATTGATTGATTGCTGTGTCTTCCTCATCCCGAGTCGCTCGCTCCCTCCGGGTCCGCATCAGCGGAGCATGCAGTCGGCACCGGACACCGGATCGGCTAGTTCATCTCTCGCGTCTCGGGTTCCAGTCTTTCAGCCTTTCGTCCCGGAGCTGTATGTTGTTAGGAAGTTATCTTTGCTTTATCAAAGTGATCTTTCCCATCACACACATACAGTTTAAAGCGTTACCAACTCTTTATTACCACATTCAAAGTATGGAAAAGAACCATGACAGAAATTCAAAAAATATAATTTGTAAGAAATAAAAAAGCTACATTTTGAGACCGGGAGCGCGGCATGTACCCGCGGAAGAGTTGCAGAACAGACTATGCGCTTGTTTGTAAGGAAGTTTGGGAATTATGAACTCACTACTCGGTTACACCACCTGACCACAGAACGGAAGACTCCGACGACTCGAGAGGGGAACTAATCATTTCTGTTTCCCGTACAGAACCCATAGAACCTTTAGAATCTTTAGTCAACACAAGATGAATGAATCACTCTCTGGGACGACTCGGTGTTCCCGAGTCATATTAAAGATTCGTCCGAAATGAGCGAATCGTTCATGACGACCCATCACTACAGTCCGGTCCATCACAGCCTTACAGCGAGACGCCGGTTTGCGTATCATCTGCTGTACAGCGGTGTTTCATCAGTCTGTATCTCACACATACACACACACACACACACACACACACACGCACACACGCGCAAACATACACACACACACACACACACACTCAAACATACACTCACTCTCACACACACACACGCAAACATACACACACACACACACACACACACTCAAACATACACTCACTCACACACACACATACACACGCACACACACACACACACACACTCAAACACACACACACACACACACACACTCAAACACACGCACACACTCAAACACACACACACACACACACACACACACTCAAACACACACACACTGAGTGGACGCGAGCCGGATGTTTTCCCGCTGTTGGGAGGAAGAGTGTTTTCAGTCGTCCGGCACTAAGGTTGGTTTTCTTCACATAGTGTTTCATCTTCTGCCTGTTGCATCCGCTGACCTGAGGAACTCTCATGACTCTACAGAACACAGCCTGTGTGTGTGTGTGTCTGTGTGTTACAGAACACGGCCTGTGTGTGTGTGTGTGTGTGTGTGTGTGTGTTACAGAACACGGCCTGTGCTCGTCTGTAGAGACATGAGTGTGTGTGTGTGTGTGTGTGACGGGAACTGCCTGCTGACTGAGACACAAACTCTGGTTTGTGGGATCATTCAGTGTTGAGAAGAGTGTGTGTGTGTGCATGTATTTGTGTGTTCAGCTGTCAGACGGTGACTGTGGTTTCTCCAGTGCCGTAGATTGACGCTCTTTACATCTACACAAACACACACTTCTTCTGGATTGTTTCCCAAAAGTCTCACTTTCTTCTCAGTCTGTCGTGGCAATAAGCCGAGCAGCCGGTCTCACACACACACACTCAGACACACACACACACACACACACACACATACACACACACACACATCAGTGCTGCAGGTACGAGGAGAGAGTGAGACTTTATTCATAACATTGAGTCCAAACCAGATCTGATGCGACTGAAAGTTTGCCGGTGGTTGTAACTCTAGAAACTGATCTCTGTAAATGCCGTCACTCCAGTTATTCTGTGATTGAGCCTGAGGAATATCCGAATGTTCAGCGATCCGGATCAGAACATGCAACACATGCCGAGTGACTTACATTCACATTTGTTTACCGTAACACTGTTAGAGCTGCGTCGGGTCACGTGTGGTTTGGACTCACGTATCTTTCCCCTCGTTCCTCTCGTTCCCCCCTTTCCCCCCGTTCCCCTCTTTCCCCCTCGTTCCTCTCGTTCCCCTCTTTCCCCCTCGTTCCTCTCGTTCCCCTCTTTCCCCCCCGTTCCCCTCTTTCCCCCTCGTTCCTCTCGTTCCCCTCTTTCCCCCTCGTTCCTCTCGTTCCCCTCTTTCCTCTCGTTCCCCTCGTTCCTCTCGTTCCCCTCTTTCCCCTCGTTCCCCTCTTTCCCCCTTTCCTCTCGTTCCCCTCTTTCCCCCTCGTTCCCCTCTTTTCCCCCTTTCCTCTCGTTCCCCTCTTTCCCCCTTTCCCCTCGTTCCCCTCTTTTCCCCCTTTCCTCTCGTTCCCCTCTTTCCCCCTCGTTCCTCTCGTTCCCCTCGTACCTCTCGTTCCCCTCGTACCTCTCGTTCCTCTCGTTACACTCTTTCCCCTCGTACCTCTCGTTCCCCTCGTTCCCCTCGTACATCTCGTTCCCCTCGTTTCTCTCGTTACACTCTTTCCCCTCGTACCTCTCGTTCCCCTCGTTCCCCCTCGTTCCTCTCGTTCCCCTCTTTCCCCTCGTTCCTCTCGTTCCCCTCTTTCCTCTCGTTCCTCTCGTTCCCCCTCGTTCCCCTCTTTCCCCTCGTTCCCCTCGTACCTCTCGTTCCCCTAGTACCTCTCGTTCCCCTCGTACCTCTCATTCCTCTCGTTACACTCTTTCCCCTCGTACCTCTCGTTCCCCTCTTTCCTCTCGTTCCTCTCGTTCCTCTCGTTCCCCCTCGTTCCCCTCTTTCCCCTCGTTCCCCTCTTTCCCCTCGCTCCCCTCGTTCCTCTCGTTCCCCTCGTTCCTCTCGTTCCCCTCGTACCTCTCATTCCTCTCGTTACACTCTTTCCCCTCGTACCTCTCGTTCCCCTCTTTCCTCTCGTTCCTCTCGTTCCCCCTCGTTCCCCTCGTTCCCCTCGTTCCCCTCTTTCCCCTCGTACCTCTCGTTCCCCTCGTTCCTCTCGTTCCCCTCTTTCCTCTCGTTCCTCTCATTCCTCTCGTTCCCCCTCGTTCCCCTCTTTCCCCTCGTACCTCTCGTTCCCCTCGTACCTCTCATTCCCCTCGTACCTCTCGTTCCTCTCGTTCCTCTCATTCCTCTCGTTCCCCCTCGTTCCCCTCTTTCCTCTCGTTCCTCTCATTCCTCTCGTTCCCCCTCGTTCCCCTCTTTCCCCTCGTACCTCTCGTTCCCCTCGTACCTCTCGTTCCTCTCGTTACACTCTTTCCCCTCGTACCTCTCGTTCCCCTCGTTCCTCTCGTTCCCCTCTTTCCTCTCGTTCCTCTCATTCCTCTCGTTCCCCCTCGTTCCCCTCTTTCCCCTCGTACCTCTCGTTCCCCTCGTACCTCTCGTTCCCCTCGTACCTCTCGTTCCTCTCGTTACACTCTTTCCCCTCGTACCTCTCGTTTCCCTCGTACCTCTCGTTCGTCTCGTTCCCCTCTTTCCCCTCGTACCTCTTGTTCCTCTCGTTCCCCTCGTTCTCCTCTTTCCCTTCGTTCCTCTCTTTCCCCTCGTTCCTCTTGTTCCCCTCGTTCCTCTCGTTCCCCTCGTTCCTCTCGTTCCCCTCGTTCCTCTCGGTCCCCTCGTTCCTCTCGTTCCCCTCTTTCCCCTCGTTCCTCTCTTTCCTCTCATTACCCTCGTTCCTCTCTTTCCCATCCTTCCTCTTGTTCCCCTCGTTTCTCTCTTTCCCCTCCTTCCTCTTGTTACCCTCGTTCCTCTCTTTGCCCTTGTTCCCCTCGTTCCTCTCGTTCCCCTCTTTCCCCTCGTACCTCTAGTTCCTCTCATTCCCCTCGTTCCCCTCTTTCCCTTCGTTCCCCTCGTTCCTCTCGTTCCCCTCTTTCCCCTCGTTCCTCTCTTTCCCCTCGTTCCTCTCGTTCCCCTCTTTCCTCTCGTTCCTCTCATTCCTCTCGTTCCCCCTCGTTCCCCTCTTTCCCCTCTTTCCCCTCGTACCTCTCGTTCCCCTCGTACCTCTCGTTCCCCTCGTACCTCTCGTTCCTCTCGTTACACTCTTTCCCCTCGTACCTCTCGTTCGTCTCGTTCCCCTCTTTCCCCTCGTACCTCTTGTTCCTCTCGTTCCCCTCGTTCTCCTCTTTCCCTTCGTTCCTCTCTTTCCCCTCGTTCCTCTTGTTCCCCTCGTTCCTCTCGTTCCCCTCGTTCCTCTCGTTCCCCTCGTTCCTCTCGGTCCCCTCGTTCCTCTCGTTCCCCTCTTTCCCCTCATTCCTCTCTTTCCTCTCATTACCCTCGTTCCTCTCTTTCCCATCCTTCCTCTTGTTCCCCTCGTTTCTCTCTTTCCCCTCCTTCCTCTTGTTACCCTCGTTCCTCTCTTTGCCCTTGTTCCCCTCGTTCCTCTCGTTCCCCTCTTTCCCCTCTTTCCTCTCTTTCCTCTCGTTCCTCTTGTTCCCCTCGTTCCTCTCGTTCCCCTCGTTCCCCTCGTTCCTCTCGTTCCTCTCTTTCCTCTCATTACCCTCGTTCCTCTCTTTCCCATTCTTCCTCTTGTTCCCCTCGTTTCTCTCTTTCCCCTCCTTCCTCTTGTTCCCCTCGTTCCTCTCTTTCCCCTCCTTCCTCTCTTTCCCCTCGTTCCCCTCGTTCCTCTCGTTCCTCTCTTACCCCTTGTTCCTCTCGTTCCATCTGTCTGATACACAGATGATGTTTCAGATCTAATCAAACACCAGCTGTCTATCAAACTTCACCTGTGCAGCCGGTGCTTGTGATTAGATGGACTGTTGTTCATCAGCTGTACATGTTGACTGCAGGAGGGTGTGTGTGTGTGTGTGTGTGTGTGTGTGTGTGTGTGACGCTCTTGTCTCCGCTGTGTTTGCAGTGCCGATGCCCAGAAGGCTTCGCTTCAGAGAG
The DNA here is from genome assembly GCA_030578255.1 of Tiaroga cobitis. Taxonomy (NCBI): domain Eukaryota; kingdom Metazoa; phylum Chordata; class Actinopteri; order Cypriniformes; family Leuciscidae; genus Tiaroga; species Tiaroga cobitis. The sequence goes on along the minus strand of CM060609.1, from coordinate 44,828,380 downwards.
TTGAGCTCCAACAGGCTGAGCGTGAGCTGGAAGGAGCCGAAGGGAGTGTTCGACGGATACACACTCGTGTACAGCACCGGCTCAGGTGAGCGCTGATACACACTCGCGTACAGCACTGGCTCAGGTGAGCGCTGATACACACTCGCGTACAGCACCGGCTCAGGTGAGCGCTGATTCACACTCGCGTACAGCACCGGCTCAGGTGAGCGCTGATACACACTCACGTACAGCACCGGCTCAGGTGAGCGCTGATACACACTCGCATACAGCACCGGCTCAGGTGAGCGCTGATACACACTCGCGTACAGCACCGGCTTGGGTGAGCGCTGATACACACTCGCGTACAGCACCGGCTCAGGTGAGCACTGATACACACTCGCGTACAGCACCGGCTTGGGTGAGCGCTGATACACACTCGCGTACAGCACCGGCTCAGGTGAGCACTGATACACACTCGCATACAGCACCAGCTCAGGTGAGCGCTGATACACACTCGCATACAGCACCGGCTCAGGTGAGCGCTGATACACACTCGCATACAGCACCGGCTCAGGTGAGCGCTGATACACACTCACGTGCAGCACAGGCTCAGGTGAGCGCTGATACACACTCGCGTACAGCACTGGCTCAAGTGAGTGGTGATACACACGCGTACAGCACCAGCTCAGGTGAGCGCTGATACACACTCACGTACAGCACCGGCTCAGGTGAGCGCTGATACACACTCGCATACAGCACCGTCTCAGGTGAGCGCTGGTACACTTTCACGTACAGCACCGGCTCAGGTGAGTGCTGATACACACTCACGTACAGCACCGGCTCAGGTGAGCGCTGATACACACTCGCGTACAGCACCGGCTCAGATGAGCGCTGATACACACTCGCGTACAGCACCGGCTCAAGTGAGTGCTGATACACACGCGTACAGCACCAGCTCAGGTGAGCGCTGATACACACTCGCGTACAGCACCGGCTCAGGTAAGCGCTGATACACACTCGCGTACAGCACCGGCTCAGGTGAGCGCTGATACACACTCGCGTACAGCCAGAGATGTATAAAGTACTAGAGACCCAGACTTGAGTAAAAGTACAAGTGCTCTATCAAAAAAGTGACTTGAGTAGAAGTTGAAGTGCTCTCTAAGCACCCTACTTAAGTGGAAGTACTAAAGTATTCAACATTTTTTTACTTAAGTATTGCAAGTAGTTTAAAAAAAAATTACTACTCAAGTACTGAAAGTAAAAGTACAAGTATTGTATTATGTAGTAAAGCATCTCACCCTTCTCCCTGCTTGTGCCTTTTTTCTCCACAGCTTATTGGGTATTTATCTGCATGTTACAGCAATATCTGAAAGCTTTATTTCAGGGAGTTCCTGGAATGTCACATATGGCTCTTCTTCATGTGTTCCATATATGGATTAATGTGCACAGGGCGCCCTCAGACTGCCAGTATGGATTGAAAATACAGTATATCAGAGTGCTCATAATTACATCGGCCCATTTTGGGTATAAATTCAATAAATATTATTCCTCTCTAAAGACATCTGACGTAAATCTATGAAAATCTATCAATATTAAACTGCACAAGCTAAAAGCCCTGAGGGACATTGTTTGGTCAAGCGCTTTCATGACACGGGAGGGTTTTTTTTTAATGGGAGCGGCTGACGCTCATAATTCGTATTAAAGGTATCGACTCAGTTATTTTTTAATTTGTGTCAGGAGTAATGATAAAATGTCACTATAAGTTTCTCAGAATAAAATAGTGGTCAAATACTAAACCTTGAGTCTTATATATTTTTAATGATGTAGTTTGTCAAGGTATTAACATTAAATTTAATAGTAACTTTGAACTATTAAAAACAAAGAACGATTCAGTGCGTCGGCGTCCTCGCACATTCTATATGAATTATCTTTCACTCCAACAAATGAAAACACCGCCACCGGCGCCACGATCACTCGAAGTTGAAGGTGGTGTTTCTGGTTCTTCCATCTCGAAAAAAACTAACAAATCTCAAGTGTTCTCAATGGAGGCAGGCAGCAGAGCGGGAGGCAGAACGGGAGTACGAGCGCGCGTGCTCTTCTTGATCGCTTGATTCCCTCAATGATGAGCCAGCTTCATTAAACCTGTTGACAGAGCCATCTACCGCTCTGGCACTGATTATGAGGGTTTGGAAAGATTCAACATTTTTATAATTGTAACGAGTAACGATGCAGCACATAAAAAATGTATCGGAGTAGAAGTATTAAACTCATCGAAAATATGTACTGAAGTAAAAGTGGAAGTAGGAGAAAAAAAGAATACTCTACTAAAGTACAGATACAGCCTTTTAAGTACAGTAGTGAAGTAGTTCTACTTCGTTACTATACATCTCTGCGTACAGCACCGGCTCAGGTGAGCGCTGATACACATTCACGTACAGCACCGGCTCAGGTGAGCGCTAATACACACTCGCGTACAGCACCGGCTCAGGTGAGCGCTGATACACACTCACGTACAGCACCGGCTCAGGTGAGCGCTGAGATCCTGAAGCGGGATCTGCCCAGATATAAAAACACAGCGGATGTGTCCGGTAGCGATTTACAGCTAGTGCTCCTCGTGATCACAATGTAAGGGATAATGTACATCCAGCCGGTTGTTATATCAGAATACACCCGACAGGGTGATCAGGATCAGGTCTTCCATCAGCCTGAAGGGGGTTTATTCTGAGCTAACAACCAGCTTAATGTACATTATCCCACTTATTACACGGCTGCTTGCCACATAAGTAAATAATTAGACACTAAATATATTGATCTGAGTTTAAATATTTTATTAGGTCTTTAATCGCAAAGCTTCCGCGGAGAGCAGTTGCGGCGGCAAGTTTAAACTAGACGGACAGTTAAGAGATACGGTATACAGTCATACCACTTACACAGCATTAATAATCTTCCCGTCGCTAAACTATCAAAAGTGGATTCGGACACGCCCTAAGTGCTGTTTAGACCATGTGCTTAGATTGTTAAAATCGGGTCCGATATCTGAAAGTGTTGCTGTCTGTGTTGTGTTCAGCAGGAGCCGAGCATGAGCTGAGCGTGAGTAAGTCTGAGCCCAGAGCCGTGATCGAGGGGTTTGACCGCAGGAGAGAGGTCCGTGTGAAGATCACGGCCCTCAGAGGGAAGGAGCGGAGCGAAGCGCTGCAGGGCAGATACAGCGGTCAGTGTTTTACTCTCACGCTATACACACCTGCACACACCTACACACCTGCACCTAACTAACCCACATCAGCTGTGCTCCTGATGTTCCTCTGAATTGTCTCCTGATGTTCCTCTGACTGTGCTCCTGATGTTCCTCTCTCTGTGCTCCTGGTGTTCCTCTGACTGTGTTCCTGGTGTTCATCTCTCTGTGCTCCTGATGTTCCTCGGACTATGCTCCTGATGTTCCTCTCTCTGTGCTCCTGGTGTTCCTCTGATTGTGTTCCTGATGTTCCTCCGACTGTGTTCCTGATGTTCCTCTCTCTGTGTTCCTGATGTTCCTCTCTCTGTGTTCCTGATGTTCCTCTGACTGTGCTCCTGATGTTCCTCTCTCTGTGTTCCTGATGTTCCTCTCTCTGTGCTTTTGAAGTTCCTCTGACTGTGTTCCTGATGTTCCTCTGACTGTGTTCCTGATGTTCCTCTGACTGTGTTCCTGATGTTCCTCTCTCTGTGTTCCTGATGTTCCTCTCTCTGTGCTCTTGAAGTTCCTCTGACTGTGTTCCTGATGTTCCTCTCTCTGTGTTCCTGATGTTCCTCTCTCTGTGCTCTTGAAGTTCCTCTGACTGTTTTCCTGATGTTCCTCTGACTGTGTTCCTGATGTTCCTCTCTCTGTGCTCCTGATGTTCCTCTGACTGTGTTCCTGATGTTCCTCTCTCTGTGTTCCTGATGTTCCTCTCTCTGTGCTCCTGATGTTCCTCTCCCTGTGCTCCTGATGTTCCTCTGACTGTGTTCCTGATGTTCCTCTGACTGTGCTCCTGATATTCCATTCTCTGTGCTCCTGATGTTCATCTCTCTGTGCTCCTGATGTTCCTCTGACTGTGCTCCTGATGTTCCATTCTCTGTGCTCCTGATGTTCATCTCTCTGTGTTCCTGATGTTCATCTCTCTGTGCTCCCGATGTTCCTCTGACTGTGTTCCTGATGTTCCTCTGACTGTGCTCCTGATGTTCCTCTGACTGTGTTCCTGATGTTCCTCTGACTGTGCTCCTGATGTTCCTCTCTCTGTGCTCCTGATGTTCCTCTCTCTGTGCTCCTGATGTTCCTCTGACTGTGTTCCTGATGTTCCTCTGACTGTGCTCCTGATGTTCGATTCTCTGTGCTCCTGATGTTCATTTCTCTGTGTTCCTGATGTTCCTCTGACTGTGCTCCTGATGTTCGATTCTCTGTGCTCCTGATGTTCATCTCTCTGTGTTCCTGATGTTCATCTCTCTGTGCTCCTGATGTTCCTCTGACAGTGTTCCTGACGTTCCTCTGACTGTGTTTCTGACGTTCCTCTGACTGTGTTTCTGATGTTCCTCTGACTGTGCTCCTGATGTTCCTCTCTCTGTGCTCCTGATGTTCATCTCTCTGTGCTCCTGATGTTCCTCTGACTGTGTTCCTGATGTTCCTCTGACTGTGTTCCTGATGTTCCTCTGACTGTGTTCCTGATGTTCCTCTGACTGTGCTCCTGATGTTCCTCTCTCTGTGCTCCTGATGTTCATCTCTCTGTGTTCCTGATGTTCCTCTGACTGTGTTCCTGATGTTCTTCTGACTGTGTTCCTGATGTTCCTCTGACTGTGTTCCTGATGTTCCTCTGACTGTCCTCCTGATGTTCCTCTCTCTGTGCTCCTGATGTTCCTCTCTCTGTGCTCCTGATGTTCATCTCTCTGTGTTCCTGATGTTCCTCTGACTGTGTTCCTGATGTTCCTCTGACTGTGTTCCTGATGTTCCTCTGACTGTGTTCCTGATGTTCCTCTGACTGTGTTCCTGATGTTCCTCTGACTGTGTTCCTGATGTTCCTCTGACTGTGTTCCTGATGTTCCTCTGACTGTGCTCCTGGTGTTCCTCTGACTGTGCTCCTGATGTTCCTCTGACTGTGCTCCTGATGTTCCTCTGACTGTGCTCCTGATGTTCCTCTCTCTGTGCTCCTGATGTTCCTCTCTCTGTGCTCCTGATGTTCATCTCTCTGTGTTCCTGATGTTCCTCTGACTGTGTTCCTGATGTTCTTCTGACTGTGTTCCTGATGTTCCTCTGACTGTGTTCCTGATGTTCCTCTGACTGTGCTCCTGATGTTCCTCTCTCTGTGCTCCTGATGTTCCTCTCTCTGTGCTCCTGATGTTCATCTCTCTGTGTTCCTGATGTTCCTCTGACTGTGTTCCTGATGTTCTTCTGACTGTGTTCCTGATGTTCCTCTGACTGTGTTCCTGATGTTCCTCTGACTGTGTTCCTGATGTTCCTCTGACTGTGCTCCTGATGTTCCTCTGACTGTGCTCCTGATGTTCCTCTGACTGTGCTCCTGATATTCCTCTCTCTGTGCTCCTGATGTTCATCTCTCTGTGTTCCTGATGTTCCTCTGACTGTGTTCCTGATGTTCTTCTGACTGTGTTCCTGATGTTCCTCTGACTGTGTTCCTGATGTTCCTCTGACTGTGCTCCTGATGTTCCTCTCTCTGTGCTCCTGATGTTCATCTCTCTGTGTTCCTGATGTTCCTCTGACTGTGTTCCTGATGTTCTTCTGACTGTGTTCCTGATGTTCCTCTGACTATGTTCCTGATGTTCCTCTGACTGTGTTCCTGATGTTCCTCTGACTGTGCTCCTGATGTTCCTCTGACTGTGCTCCTGATGTTTCTCTCTCTGTGCTCCTGATGTTCCTCTGACTGTGCTCCTGATGTTCCTCTGACTGTGCTCCTGATGTTCGATTCTCTGTGCTCCTGATGTTCATCTCTCTGTGTTCCTGATGTTCATCTCTCTGTGCTCCCGATGTTCCTCTGACTCTGTTCCTGATGTTCCTCTGACTGTGCTCCTGATGTTCCTCTGACTGTGTTCCTGATGTTCCTCTGACTGTGCTCCTGATGTTCCTCTCTCTGTGCTCCTGATGTTCCTCTCTCTGTGCTCCTGATGTTCCTCTCTCTGTGCTCCTGATGTTCCTCTGACTGTGCTCCTGATGTTCGATTCTCTGTGCTCCTGATCTTCATCTCTCTGTGTTCCTGATGTTCCTCTGACTGTGCTCCTGATGTTCGATTCTCTGTGCTCCTGATGTTCATCTCTCTGTGCTCCTGATGTTCATCTCTCTGTGCTCCTGATGTTCCTCTGACTGTGTTCCTGATGTTCCTCTGACTGTGCTCCTGATGTTCCTCTGACTGTGTTCCTGATGTTCCTCTGACTGTGCTCATGATGTTCCTCTCTCTGTGCTCCTGATGTTCATCTCTCTGTGCTCCTGATGTTCTTCTGACTGTGTTCCTGATGTTCCTCTGACTGTGTTCCTGATGTTCCTCTGACTGTGCTCCTGATGTTCCTCTCTCTGTGCTCCTGATGTTCATCTCTCTGTGTTCCTGATGTTCCTCTGACTCTGTTCCTGATGTTCTTCTGACTGTGTTCCTGATGTTCCTCTGACTGTATTCCTGATGTTCCTCTGACTGTGCTCCTGATGTTCCTCTCTGTGCTCCTGATGTTCCTCTCTCTGTGATCCTGATGTTCATCTCTCTGTGTTCCTGATGTTCCTCTGACTGTGTTCTTGATGTTCTTCTGACTGTGTTCCTGATGTTCCTCTGACCGTGTTCCTGATGTTCCTCTGACCGTGTTCCTGATGTTCCTCTGACTGTGCTCCTGATGTTCCTCTGACTGTGCTCCTGATGTTCCTCTGACTGTGCTCCTGATGTTCCTCTGACTGTGCTCCTGATGTTCCTCTGACTGTGTTCCTGATGTTCCTCTGACTGTGCTCCTGATGTTCCTCTGACTGTGCTCCTGATGTTCCTCTGACTGTGTTCCTGATGTTCCTCTGACTGTGCTCCTGATGTTCCTCTGACTGTGCTCCTGATGTTCATCTCTCTGTGCTCCTGATGTTCATCTCTCTGTGTTCCTGATGTTCCTCTGACTGTGCTCCTGATGTTCATCTCTCTGTGCTCCTGATGTTCCTCTGACTGTGCTCCTGATGTTCCTCTGACTGTGCTCCTGATGTTCCTCTCTCTGTGCTCCTGATGTTCCTCTGACTGTGCTCCTGATGTTCCTCTCTCTGTGCTCCTGATGTTCATCTCTCTGTGTTCCTGATGTTCCTCTGACTGTGCTCCTGATGTTCCTCTCTCTGTGCTCCTGATGTTCCTCTCTCTGTGCTCCTGATGTTCCTCTCTCTGTGCTCCTGATGTTCCTCTCTCTGTGCTCCTGATGTTCATCTCTCTGTGTTCCTGATGTTCCTCTGACTGTGCTCCTGATGTTCCTCTGACTGTGCTCCTGATGTTCCTCTGACTGTGCTCCTGATGTTCCTCTGACTGTGCTCCTAATGTGCCTCTGACTGTGCTCCTAATGTGCCTCTGACTGTGTTCCTGATGTTCCTCTCTCTGTGCTCCTGATGTTCCTCTCTCTGTGCTCCTGATGTTCATCTCTCTGCGTTCCTGATGTTCCTCTGACTGTGTTCCTGATGTTCCTCTCTCTGTGCTCCTGTCAGGATCGGGATCGGGATCGGAGGTGAGTGTCGTCGGGGTGTCGCTCCATCAGCAGGGCAGTGGCGGGTCGAATGATGGCATCACTGGAGGTGAGGAGAAACAGCACTGAAGATGAAGCTGGTCAGCGAGTCCATGTACAGTTGCTCTGTTCATAAATCGCCTGACTTGTTAAAACCCATTTCAACGGTTCAGCGTCACACGGCTATAAACAAGAAATAATGGTAACACTTTAGAACACTGTTCCTTCATTAATGAATAACTTCACAGGCACAAATGAGTAATGCACTATTAATATCCTAGTAACAATTATTAACAAGAAACTCTGATTAACAAATTAGTAAGTAATAGCGCTCAGTTGAATATGGTTGTTCACTATTAGCTAATCAATAACTACTATTTTTCATGCCTCCCAGAGAACTACTATATACAGGTTCATAATTAACCTGAATAATGCATCATTTATAATAAAAGGTAACGGTAACCCACTAGTAATGACTCAAGTGCTCCTACATCCTTCTAAAGGAACTACTAATTATTTGGATCAGTATCTAAAGTGAAAAACATGATAACTACCAAATATGGACTGAAGTCATTAGGGGTGTAACTCGGAGCCTTAATGACGATACGATACCGATTTCTTAAGCCAACGATTCGATTATTTTCGATACTTTTCCCGCGATACGATTCCATTCGATACGATTAAATTCTAGATATTTTTACATGATATCTATTAAGTTTAAAATAAATCAACAAAAAAATTAATAATTAGCCTTTTATTGAGAATGCAGAAACAGCATTTGTGGCGAGCAGGACACAGCTGACGTGAGAGAGCGGCGCGAGGCCGGTGGCGTGAGTGTTAATGAACGTCACCTGTGAGACGTACCGGTCTCTCGATCTTCAGCTCGTCGCTCCTCTTATTCTTCCGCTCCGCCGTGAGAGATGCGAGGCCGGTGCGTCTCACAGGTGACGTTCATTAACACTCACACCACCGGCCTCGCGCCGTTCTCTCACGTCGGCCGCGTCCTGCTCGCCACAGTATTCTATTCACATAATGTGTATGTTACACTATAGCAGTCTTCTTGCAAACGGCAACATCTCTTACCACTGCTCCATCTGTGTTCCTGAAGACACACCCATGACTCGACGCCGACTGGAGTGTGTATGTCGCGTCTACCTGGCTCACAGTAGCAGTGACATAGGGGAGACCACACCGTTTGTTGAGTTAAATCAAAAATAGTTAATTTAAACATTAAATGATGAGATGAAATCATAAGTTAAATCAAGAAATGTATCAAATCAGTAAATGAGAAGCAAGAGGAAACTAATCAAAGTGTAGTGCAGATCAGTAAAGTGTAAACTATGTGTCATGCAAACAAAACAAAAAAGGAGTATGATGGTGTTGCCGCCTGCCTGGAAGCCCGAGCAATGTCGAGACGTGCAGCACAGAGCAGACCAAACAACTGGCAGGAGAGGTTTTTAAACCATCCCGCCAATCAGCTGCTGTCGGATGGACCGAAAACGAACAGCTCCCCCTTCAGGTTGGAGGGAGAGAAACGGCCCACACATTTTCTGTACATGGTGGAGTGAGTACACCCAGCACGGCAAAGCCGGGCGTGACATGTGTAACATTTCACTTTCATTGCCAGCTCGCTCTGACGGTTCCATCGCTCTTGAAAGTCAGACTCAACAATGTGTGTGAACAAGTAGAAGACAATAAGGAGGTTAGCGCCACCCGCAGCTTCGGAATAGGTTGTACGCATATGTCGGAGCTGATGCTGAAAATAGACAGGCGAACAGACAGGCGGCAAAATAAACACATTAATCGATACTCTTGCGGCTTCTTAGTGGCCCCTAATTTAATAACAAATGATCCTTTCAATGGAGGTGAATCAATCAAAGTTAACTTTAGCTGGAAATAACATTATTCAAGAACCGCTATAAAGCCAAAACAATCTGTTACCTTAAATTATATGTTTATCTCTGTAAAGCTGCTTTGAAACAATCCATTGTTAAAATCTGTTACGAAACTGCTCCGAGACTTGGAGGTGAAGATCCAAATGCAGCTTTATTATAGAATAGCCAAACAGGCAGGGATCAACAACAGCAAACAGGGCAACGGAGACAAGGCAGAGACAAACCAGATACAAGCAAAGGGTCGAGGCAGGCAGAGAGAATCAGAGTCCAGTGAAACAGTCCAGGGTCAGGGCAGGCAGAGAAGGGTCAGCAACGATAAACAATCCACAGGTCAAACACAGGAATAAAACTCGGGAGGATAATGCCCAGAAATGCAGTGTAACACTTAAACAAGACTTCGCGGTGAGTGAATGAATGAACATGGTATAAATAGACTGAGACTAGCAGGATGACAAGACACAGGTGAATACAATCAGTGACAATGAGGTACAGGTGAATGTGATCAGTGATGATGAGTCCAGGCAGTGAGTATGGGAAATGTAGTTTGTGAGGAAGAGATCATAGTCTATTGTGGAGCGCCCTCTGGTGGCTCTCGAGGGCACTCCAGCTGGTGATCGTTACAAAAGCGCTATATAAATGAAGATGACTTGACTTGACTTGATCTTCACTTTAGGATATTAGCTAATGGTGAACTTCCACATTCATCTGAGCGCTATTACTTACTAACTCATTAATCAGAGTTTCTTCTTAGTTAATAGTTGTTACTAGAATGTTAATAGTGTTACTCATTTGTTCCTGTGTAGTTATTCATCATTAATGAAGGAACAGTGTTCTAAAGTGTTACCAAGATAAATAATATTTGATACTAAACCTCATTGTTTCTCTCTTGTTTTCCAGCACTAATATCTAAACATTCTTAAATCAAGATACAGTTACTGGACAAAACCTATATCTGCCAGTGGAGTCAGAAAAATCTTGTAGAAAAAAATTATTTTTCTGGCAGATATTTGCTCATGTTGTAATCATAAACTCACTTCATTTTGACTCTTTTCTCATAAAACAACTTAATATCTTCAGTAATTTTGCATCTCCAGTAACTGTATCTTGATTTATGAATGTTTAGATATTAGTGTAAATGATTTATTCTTGAGGGAAATATCTTCAGGAGTCTGAAGGTTTAATCGTAGGAACTCTTCTAAACACTGCAGACGAGGTTTGTACAAACTATATTTAGTCTGAGTTTAAATGGAGGTTCAGCACCGAGACCGCAGAGGCTCATGGGTTGTGGCTCGGCAAACGTGACATTACCGTGGAGATTGATGGCTTGTTTGTGTGTGTGATTTATAATAAACGTGATTATAGGGGCTGAAGAGAGAGAGAACGCGCTGTAAATCTTCCCAGAAGCCTTTATGCTCCTGATCTCCTTTGAGTCGGTCGTTCCCAGTAAACGGTGGCGTTTATGAACGTGTTGAACTATGTTAACTCGGGACGCTTGTGCTCTTATGATGAGACTGAGTTGTGCGATTCTGACCTTCAGCCTTCTGATTAATCACACATTATTAAGCCTTTGTGTAAGGACCGTCACACTGAAACTGTTCTTGATCCTGCCGTCTCTGCAAGTCTACACTAGATAAATACTTTCATTCTTCTCTCTCTGTGTCTCGTAGGCATGCAGGTGTGAATCTCTGTAGCCTGCAGTCATCGGTCTCTCTCTCTCTCTCTCTCTCTCTCTCTCTCTCTCTCTCTCTCTCTCTCTCTCTGTTCAGTGCAGCTCTAAGTCACTTTTACACTGTAAGACCTGTGTTTGTGTGTCGAGGGATTTGGATGATCCCTGATCTTAAAGTCAACATGAAACCTTGTTTGTAACTCGTCTGGACACATTTCAGAGTGACGTTCAATATTTGACCTACGACGGATTGATTGGACTGGGGAGAAAAGAGTGATGAAAAGAAAAGTTTTCATGTTGACTGTCACTGAAATTCAAGTGCAAAAGTCAAAGGAATGAACTTGATATGAACTACACCTTATCTTACCTCACACTGACCTCACGCTGACCCCACTCGACCTCACGCTGACCCCTACTTGACCCCCCTCTAACCCTCACGGCAGACTCACACTAACCCTTCCGGCTCATGTTTTAATGAACGGGTTCACACTGAAGGGTTAGTGTGTTAAATAAAGTCTGCTGGTTCTGTGTTGTTGGTCTCTTTAAAGCTGTCGATGTGATTCAGAGTCTAAGGTTCAAACGTAACAAACTGACTAAAATATATATATATATTTAGAATACATCTAAACTAGTATCTGATCATATGAAAATGCATAATGTAGTTAATCATAGCCAATTATATTAAGCTCTGGCTACATTTGACTGAGTCATTAAAGAAACAAACGTTTAATATTCATGTTTTCAGATATATAAGACCCCTGACTTCTGAAAGGACACGTTCCTAATGTGTATAGACTTGACAGAGCATGGCATTATGGGTAAAAGCAAATCTGGGAGTGAAAGATAAATGCAGAGTTTAAGGGGAGAAAAGCTGAGATGTGCAGATGAGCGTGTTACAGCATGAACAGCAGAACACACAAACACACACACACACACACACACACACACACACACACACACACACACACACACGTCACCTTCATTTATACAGCGCTTTTAACAATATAGACTGTTTCAAAGCAGCTTTACAGTGATAATAGGAAATTAAAGTAACAGAGAGTGTTTAGGCTTTACAGCAGCTCTAGAATAAAGTTATTGTCCAGATAAAGTTAGTTTTGATTGATTCACTTCCGTTGCAAAGATCATTAGTTATTCACTTAGCGGCCGCTAACACGACACCGCTCTAACAGAAAACCCTTAACGTGCTCCGGCCGCTCACTCGCACAACAGTGTTTAGAGCTCGAGAACGCAAACCTTGAAATAGGTTCCACGGTGCATGCCTTGACATTTTTTTTTTTTTTTTCTGCGCAAACTTCAAAAACGCAAACCTGTGAAAACGCAGACGGCGTTCACAGGGGAGGGACTAGTGGACACTTCAGGACTGCGATGTCGTCATGTCCAGGCGCAGGTCCTTCATCAGAGCTGGAGTGTGTGTGTGTGTGTGTGTGTGTATCCAGGCGCAGGTCCTTCATCAGAACTGGAGTGTGTGTGTGTGTGTCCAGACGCAGGTCCTTCATCAGATCTGGATACGGCCTGGATCCGGCGGACTGCGGTAAACCTCAGGCTAAACAGAGAGACTAATATTAGCGTAGACGACCATTTTTCTTATGATAAAACGAGTACATCAGGATTTATGGGAAGTGTTCCCAGTTCCGGCTGACCTAATCTATGCAGCCTAACATTGAATTATAGAAGTCTATAGTGTGTTATGTGTATGCTAGGGCAAAGAGATGTGTTTTTAGTCTAGCTTTGAACTGACAGAGTGTGTCTGCTTCCCGGACAATGGTAGGAAGACTGTTCCAAAGTTTTGGTGCTAAATAGGAAAAGGATCTACCGCCTGCAGTCGATTTAGATATTCTAGGTATTATCAACTGGCCGGAGTTTTGAGATCGCAATAGACGTGAAGGACTATAATGCGTTAAGATCTCGCTCAAGTACTGCGGAGCTAAACCATTTAGTGCTTCGTAAGTAATCAACAATATTTTAAAATGTATACGATGTTTAATAGGGAGCCAATGCAGTGTTGACAGAACCGGGCTAATATGGTCATATTTCCTGGTTCTGGTAAGAACTCGAGCTGCGGCGTTTTGAACTAGCTGTAGTTTATTTATTAAGCGTGCAGAGCAACCACCCAGTAGAGCATGGGTCGGCAACAGGCAACAGCAATATTTTCTGGCCCGCCGGATTATTTTGGAAGTCCGTTTTTTTTTTTTTTTTTTTTACTATAACGGTTTACAAATAGAACGAATGTGTATCATTTGTTCAATCGTTTTTTTCTTCAAATTAAAACCAAAAATAAAAAAATGAAAAACAACTTGTTTTTGAGATTTGAGATTCTGAAAACGAGATCTAAATTTTTAAAGAAGTGAACACAGAGTGTATTTTAAGCGGTTGCTGAATAGAACCTTGTGGGAGCGGGACGGAAAAAAACAGTCCTGCGCAGACCTCCTTAAACCTTAGGTGTGTAGCCTATGTGTGTCCCGAATAAATAATAATTTAAAAAAGGAATAAAGTTCAAAAGTTGGACTGTAAGCGAATGAGGCATGATTGCTATTCACACCTTTATTAAAATGGCTGTAATCTGTTACCACAATAGTACTTGATCTGTTTAAAATGATTTCATTGATATATATGGCATGCTTACTAAGGTGTTAAATTAAAAAGCAAAATTAAAATTTGACTAATCCAGTAATTAATTTTTTCTATTTTTGATCTGAGCACACAATCAGAAAATCAGAAAACCCGTCATTATTCGTTTTTTTCATTTTAGTTCAGGAAATAAATATATTATTTTATTTTTTTATTTGGTTTTAATTTGAAAAAATTATTGTGAAACGAATGAAAAATGAACGAATGATGAACGAATGATACACGGACACATCATATTCCACGATTATAGGCCTACTGCGGGCGCAAACAGACAAAGAAACACCAGAACAACCATTTTTTTTTTGCAATTTTTAATGTCGTCTTTTAAATCTGAAATAAAGACAATGTTGCTTGACAAAAGATTGGATAGCCTATACTAGGCTAATTCAAAAGAGGGGGTAATTATTGGACGAATAATGTGTGGCAACAGCAGCTTAACAGTAGCACATATTTCGAACATTCATGAACAGAAACAAAACTATTCTGCCTAAAAAAAACGGAACATGGATTATCCAGGTCTATCCACCTGAAACGACATGAAGAATAATATTTCAGAACAATTATAGTGACATTTCAAAATGCAATCTGACAATTAAATATAATTTGCTATCGATAGAGTTAGGCTACTCACTTAATGTGAAAACTGGCATCCTTGCCTGGCATTCGTCACAATGCTTCGGATGTCTGGTGTTACAGTTGTCACTGAAATCCGCAGGCAGTTCTCGAGGTTTTTGTGCGTCAGTCGATTCCTCTCATATGTCTTTATTGCATTCATTGATGAGAAGGCAGACTCGCATGTATAGGTGGAAGGGAACATTGTCAACACATAAAACACAAGGTTCTTGATTGTGCTGTACTCCTCTGAGCATGCCACCCGAAAGGCACTCGGGGACTCTGCAGATCTGAATGCATCTTTGATCAGAGAGGTTGTTTGGAAATCAATTAACTCCATCTCAAATTTAGCCTCATCCAAGGAAGGGACGATTGTTTTGACCAGGGTGGAGAGTTCTCCGCTAGATCGGGTTGTGAGAGGGTCACGCACAAAAGCAATTACTTCATTCGGGACGGAGAAGTCCTCCAACCTAGAAGAGAAGTTGGCTCGGAGTTGCTTGATGAGGTCTACCATCAGTCCCGTCACTCGCCTTGCCTGTGTTTTTAGAGTACTAAAATGTAGGAGCCTGCCAGTTGATATGTCGGACTCTAACAACCCCAGCTTGACGGTGAATGCTTGGAGCTTTTCAACCATGTCCACGATGGTTTTGTCTTTTCCCTGTAGCTGCATGTTAAGATTGTTTAAATGGCCAAATATGTCAGCTAAAAATGCAACATTGGACATGAACTTCTCGTCCTCCAGAAAGGCAAGGTGATCTGCTGCCTTACTCTTGCTAGATATAAGGAATGCCTTCACCTCACCCAGTAGCGCACAGAAGCGCTCCAACGCTTTGCCCTTGCTTAGCCAGCGCACGTCATTGTGCAGCAGCAGGTCGTCGTGGGTGGCCTCCTCTGAATCTGCCACAAGCTGTCGGAAAAGCCGATGCTGGGTGCTTGATGTACCCCTGACAAAATTGATGACACGCATCACTTTATCCATAACTACCTTCAGCTCACCACTGAGCTTTGCACAAAGTACACTCTGGTGGATAAGACAATGCAGCCCATGCATTTGGGGGGCGATCTCCTTCAACCTGCTCACCAAACCTCTGTGTTTACCCACCATAGCAGGGGCCCCATCTGTCACGAGTAGGTTGACTTTCTCAAATGACAATGAAAGCCGTTCAAACACTTTTGACAGTTCAGTGAATATAATATCTCCAGTGGTGTTCCCCTCCAAAGGAATAAGAGACAGCAAATCTTCTCTAAACTGCTTTCCATCAAAATACCTGACAAAGACACACATCTGGGCAACATCTGTGTTGTCAGTGCTCTCGTCTACCGCTAAGGAGAAGTAATTAGCCTTATTGAGATCACTGATAACGACTCCCTGCACAGCATCAGACAACGCCTCTATGCGGCGGGTAGCGGACCTTGCAGAAAGGGGCACCTGTTTGACAGAGGCAATGATTTGAAATGCCATGAAATGCCATGAAGAGCCATGAAATGCGAAATACTTCTAGTTTCGTTTTCTTCCAGTTGCGCTCCATTTTTCTGGCTGTTCTCTTAAGGGCCCGGGTGTGCTCGCTGTACCACGGCGTTGGACTATTCTTCTTTAAGCGCAACGGAGCAACTGCGTCTAAAGTGCTGGAAAAGAGAGAGTTAAAAGTTTCTGTCGCAATATTGAGTTCTTCTAAGCTATCCGGGATGCTGAGATGATGAAACTGATTAGGAAGATTATTGATAAAGCAATCTTTAGTGGCAGAAGTTTTAGGTCTAACGTATTTATAACACGGAGTCGGCTTTGCAGCCTTGGCTAAATGAAGTTTACACGAGACTAGATAATGATCAGAGATGTCATCGCTCTGCTGCAGAATTTCAACGGCATTAACATTAATTCCTTGTGATAATATTAGATCTAGAGTATGATTACGACAATGAGTAGGTCCTGACACGTGTTGTCTAACTCCAATAGAGTTTAGAATGTTTTTAAATGCCAATCCGGATGGATCTTTTTCATTATCTACATGTATATTAAAATCACCAACAATAAGGACTTTATCTGCTGCCAATACTAACTCTGAGAGAAAATCAGCAAATTCTTTGATAAAGTCTGTATGGTGCCCTGTCCACAATAGCCAGCAGAAATCTGAAACGTGATTAATCATTTACACTAGATAGTGTTACATTAAGCACCAACACTTCAAAAGAATTGTATTTGAAACAAGACTTCTCAGTAATTCTGAAAATATTACTATACAGTAAATTACAGCAACACCTCCCCCTTTGCCTTTCAGACGAGGTTCATGTTTATAACAGTAATCTTGGGGGGTTGACTCATTTAAAGTAATGTAACCGTCTGGTTTTAGCCAGGTTTCTGTCAAACACAGCACATCTAGGTTATAGTTTTGTGGCGAACAGAACGGCCGAGGGACGTGAGAGAATGTCGCGAGGCCGGTGGTGCGATTGCTAATGAGCAGCACCTGTGAGCACACCGGTCTCGCATCTCTTACGGAGGAGCGGAAGCATAAAGGGGGAGCGACGACGTGGATAAGGGAGAGATGAACAGGCCTGCTTTTGTTTGTATTTTATTTTGGTAGCCAGCAGTCGTCCGTGAGGGGCTGCTGGCAGGTATTTTGTTTGTTTATTTCATTTAAATAAAGTTTTATTTGATTGTTCTCCGGTTCCCGCCTCCTTCTTCCCTGAACATTGCTACACTGCCGCCTCCTTCTTCCCTGAACATTGCTACACTGCCGCCTCCTTCTTCCCTGAACATTGCTACAAGTTTGTAATCATATCATTAACAATAAGTGCTTTTTAAGGAAGGGATCGGATATTCAGCAACCCAAGCTTTATCATTTGTTCATCTGTTTCTGTCAGCAGAACACACACACACACACACACACACACTCACGCACGTGCTCTCTAATGTAATGTTAGTGTTTCTCTACAGGTGAGAGCGTCTGTCAGCAGAGCACAAACACACACACACACACACACACACACACATGCTCTCTAATGTAATGTCAGTGTTTCTCTACAGGTGAGAGCGTCTGTCAGCAGAGCACAAACACACACACACACACACATGCTCTCTAATGTAATGTCAGTGTTTCTCTACAGGTGAGAGCGTCTGTCAGGAGCTCTTCTTCTCAGCGGATCGGAGGAGGTTCAGGGTTGTTTCTCTGCACTAGCGATGTAGTAGAAAGATCCCACAGTCCAAAACTGAAATAAAGACGTTCATGAAGAGTGTTTTTGTCATGTCATCTGAGTGATTTTGTCATGTCACTGCACACACAATACTGAGAAACATGTAGAAGTTAAAACTGCTTGTGCTGGGTGGGTGCTTGTGTTCACAGCACATAATCCAGCTGACAAGACTTACACAACAAGAATAACTGGCGATACATTTCAATAATCTCTGTAACTCTAAGAGAACACTGATGTCATATCTCATCTATAACAATAGCTATAACCATCAATATAACTATGTAGTGTCAATAATCGCTGTACCTGAGAGAGTCAGTGTGTGTGTGTGTGTGTGTGTGTGTGTGTGTAAACACAGATCTGCTGTCTGTCTCCACAGAGGACATCTTCACATGTAAGACTCCAGCTGTCGCTGATATCGTGATCCTGGTTGACGGATCCTGGAGTATCGGCCGGATTAATTTCCGTTTGGTACGGATGTTCCTAGAAAGTCTCGTCAGGGCCTTCGCGGTCGGTTCTGAACACACACGAGTTGGTGCGTCCATGGTCTTGTGTTTTTATTGGTGTGAGTTTGGGAAATGTTTAATAGTGTGTGTGTACAGGTTTGGCTGTACTTGTGAGTGCAAAATGTCCTAACTTATATGTATGTGTGTGTGTGTGTGTGCATGTGTGCGGATGCATGTGTGTGTGTGTGCATGCATGTGCGCGTGCGTGTGTGTGTGTGTGTGCAGGGCTGGCGCAGTACAGTGGGGATCCGCGGGTCGAGTGGCATCTAAACACTCACAGCACTAAAGAGGCTGTGATCGACGCTGTGAAGAATCTGCCTTATAAAGGAGGAAACACACTCACAGGTTCAAACACACACATCTTAGATCTACATGACGTCATCGTCACTCTTAAAGGAGTAGTTCCCTTTCAAATGAAAATTAGCCCATGATTTACTCACCCTGTGTATATGACAGAGATGCTCACAAGTCCAAGTCAAGTCTGGAGTCTCTTGTGGTTATAATAAGTGTTGCACCACGTACAGCGACCCATCCAGGCTGCATAGAACACTGCATATCTATATATAAGGAATTCAAAGCATGTAATATGTTATTATGACTCCTTTATTTATTAGCATAAAGTATCAGCTTTGATTTTGGTATATAATCAGTGTAAACAGGCTATTGCAACATGACAAAAACACCAAGAATGCCTTACTTTTATGTTAATATCTGTATTTTGCCGTGAACAATTTTGTGCGATCTCTCAGCCGTGTGTGGCTCGTGATTTCCACGCCCCCGCCATCACTTGCAGATCCATGTAGGCCTAATCTGCACTGCCTACGCAACTAATCATAGCTTATAAACTACTGTAAGTCAGCAACACATCCCAGACTCTCAAACCAGTGTAACGTTATAACTAAATGAAACAACAATAATCCTGTAACCTGTTTGCAGACAAGGTTAATAATTAACGTAATGAAAGCCAGCGGCACGTAAATTATTACGTTAATCGACCACCACAAGTTTGGCAATTAAACAAACGCTCATTAATATTTCATAAGGAAGACAGTCGGAGTTAACCTCCCGTATTGTTAGGTTGTAGCTAAAGCAAGAAGCAAGCTAACGGTAGATGGTCAATGCTGAGCTAAACATGTTTACTGACCTCAGGGTGTGTTTCAGATGCCTGATGAAATTAGATGTGGTTGAGCCAGAATCTTTTATCCTGATACCGCATATTTAGCATTGAGCGCTTCTTTTGTTTGGGCCGTCTTGTTTGAAGTTTTTAAACCCAAAGCTTACAATGAATGGCACAGCAGCGGCCGGTGCAGTTGACATGTTTGTTTGTTGTCCTCTTATGTGAGGTCGCGCGCGCGCACCCGATACGTAGTACGTGTTACGCAGGTAGGTTATAGGTAACGGAGGGAGGGGAATAACAGCGAGCTCATCAGACGTTTCCTAAAAATAAACATTGTTCACGAGTCCCGCAGTTCGAGTCCGAGTCGAGTCTGAAGTCTTTCGAGGACGAGTCTCAAGTCAAGTCTGAAGTCACTGTGTGTGCGACTTAAGTCGCACTCGAGGCCGAGTCTCAAACTCGAGTCCCCATCTCTGGTATATGACACTGGGCTAATTTTCATTTGAAAGTGAACTTCTCCTTTAATGCATCTGTTCTGTATATGCTCATGAGTGTTTTTCCCAGGTCTTGCTTTGACGTATATTTTGGAGAACAGCTTTAAACCTGAATCTGGATCCAGACCTGAGGTTCCTAAGATTGGGATTCTGATCACGGATGGGAAATCGCAGGATGATGTTCTGTCTCCTGCTCAGAGACTCAGAGACGCTGGGATCGAGCTGTTTGCTATCGGTATGAGAACAGAATCAACTGTGAAGGGTTCATTAATGAAAGCTCATTTATTAGAGGCGGGCGATATGACCATGGACAAACACAGAGAACATATGACAATATTACAGTACTGCTATCTTTATTATCAAAAATAGGATCTAAGATACAAATTACAAACAGTAGGACAGAAAGACTAAAAGAATAAAGAAAGACTTGGATGATATAAACATGCTTTATGTTTTTCAGGAACACTAGGAATAATACAGAAATTAATCAAATATGAAATAACACTGCATAGTCTTCACTGTATGAATTAAATATAAATTGATGCTTATTTAAGCTACAAAATGTATTCAGTGAGTGAGAGATTGAATTGTGTTTCTCTGTTTATCCTGCGTTTTCTAATTCCTTTATTGCTTTAACATGTCAATTACTAAAGCAGAATATATTTACATAACTCATTATATACAATCTCTATTGATAGCCACTACCGCAGAGCCCTACCCATAATGCACCGTATCTGTGGCCTGTTTCCCATGTGGTTGTGTAGGGGTGAAGAACGCGGATGAGAACGAGCTAAGAGCCATCGCCTCGCCACCCGAAGACACACACATGTATAACGTGGCGGACTTCAGTG
Source organism: Tiaroga cobitis (assembly GCA_030578255.1). NCBI lineage: Eukaryota > Metazoa > Chordata > Actinopteri > Cypriniformes > Leuciscidae > Tiaroga > Tiaroga cobitis. The sequence continues at coordinate 44,807,745 of CM060609.1, read as the reverse complement.
TGATGAGCTCCATCGTGGAGGGAGTGACCCGGAGTGTGTGTGAGCGCGTCTCTGAGATCAGCCGAGAGATCAGCGGTGGGTTCTGGGGGTTCTGGGATCACCGGTGGGTTCTGGGATCGGCAGTGGGTTCTGGGGGTTTGTGGGTTCAGCATTGGGTTCTGGGGGTTCTAGGATCAGCGGTGGGTTCTGAGGGTTCAAGGATCAGCGGTGGGTTCTGAGGGTTCTGTGATCAGCGGTGGGTTCTGGGGGTTCTAGGATCAGCGGTGTGTTCTGAGGGTTCAAGGATCAACGGTGGGTTCTGGGATCAGCGGTGGGTTCTGGGATCAGCAGTGGGTTCTGAGGGTTCTAGGATCAGGGGTGGGTTCTGGGATCAGCGGTGGGTTCTGAGGGTTCTAGGATCAGCGGTGGGTTCTGAGGGTTCTTAGATCAGCGGTGGGTTCTGAGGGTTCTAGGATCAGCGGTGGGTTCTAGGATCAGCAGTGGGTTCTGAGGGTTCTAGGATCAGCGGTGAGTTCTGAGGGTTTTAGGATCAGCGGTGGTTTCTGAGGGTTCTAGGATCAGCGGTTGGTTCTGAGGGTTCTAAGATAAGCGGTGGGTTCTGAGGGTTCTAGGATCAAAGAATCACGGTTCTGAGGGTTCTAGGATCAGCGGTGAGTTCTGAGGGTTCTAAGATCAGCGGTGGGTTCTGGGATCAGCGGTGGGTTCTAAGGGTTCTAGGATCAGTGGTGGGTTCTGGGGGTTTGGGGGATCTCAGATACTACTAAAAGTTTCACGCTCTAATGGTAGCGTCTGTGACTGACAAGAAACTCATTTCTGTTTGACTGTGTTTGGCGTGATTCTTTGAGCTACTTGCTGTTAATATGCACAATGAGAAACTTTATCAGAGCTCAAACTGAACGTTTAAACATTTACAGTGCAAAAAAGTATTGATTATTTTACTTTACAGAAATAAATTCAGAAACTTGTCTTATTTTCACTTAAACCCTCAAGCTTTTATTTTAGCAAAAACTGCAGAGAGACCTTTAACTTTCTGTGCAACAGATTCTCAGTACAAATCCAGGTAAATGCTGTAAACTTCTGTCCACAAAAACACTTGTCTGTGTTTTAACATATTAAAGCAACATTGAACTGAATTGAGCTGAATAATGACACTCTTGTCTTCTGTAGAGCTTCTTTACAGCTGGTACAGTTGGAGGGTCAAAGGTCACATATGTCCTGCTTAGATGGTGTAAAGTTTGTGTTTGGCGTTTGTGTGTGTTTCAGGTGAGACAGAGCCGCATTCAAGGTCACTTGACGCTCCCAGTGACCTTGTGACCTCTGAGGTCACGGCCAGGAGCTTCCGAGTGTCGTGGACTCACGCTGCCGGGCCGGTGGAGAAGTACAGAGTGGTGTATTATTCATCCAGTGGAGTCAGACCTGAGGAGGTGTGTGTGTGTGCAGATTTGTTTATATTTATGAGGGCCACATCTTCAAAACATCTTCAGGAATGCAGTCAAACATGTCACGTCTGAGGAGGTTTTTGGCTGGCCTCAATAATTGTGATAAATGTATTATTGTATGTATTATTTTGCATATACATCTGCGAATGTAAATTTATCAGATATTGTGCCTAGTGAAACACTCATGTTCCTCCGTGTGGTGCAGGTGGTGGTGAACGGTGACGAGAACTCTGTGGTGTTGAGGTTTCTGAACTCTCTGACTGAGTATCAGATCACTGTGTTCGCCATTTACAGTAACTCAGCCAGTGAAGCTCTGAGAGGCATCGAGACCACCTGTGAGTGCAGCATCTATGCATCACATCTGATCTATACATCCATCTGATCTATTCATCACATCTGATCTATACATCACATCTCATCTGATCTATACATCACATCTCATCTGATCTATACATCACATCTGACATCACATCTGATCTATACATCACATTTGATCTATACATCACATCTCATCTGATCTATACATCCATCTGATCTATACATCAAATCTGATCTATACATCCATCTGATCTATACATCAAATCTGATCTATACATCCATCTGATCTATACATCACATCTCATCCGATCTATTCATCACATCTCGTCTGATCTATTCATCACATCATATCTGATCTATACATCACATCTGATCTATACATCACATCTGATCTATTCATCACATCTCGTCTGATCTGTTCATCACATCATATCTGATCTATACATCCATCTGATCTATTCATCACATCACATCTGATCTATACATCACATTATTTCTGATCTATACATCACATCTGATCTATTCATCACATCATATCTGATCTATACATCCATCTGATCTATACATCACATCTGATCTATCTATCTATCACATCAGATCTGATCAATTCATCACATCTGATCTATACATAACATCTGATCTGATCTATACATCACATCTGATCTATACATCACTTATGATCTGATCTATACATCACATCTGATCTATACATCACATCTGATCTATACGTCACATATATATCAGATGTATAGATTAGATGTGATGAATAGATCAGATGTGATGTGACGTATAGATCAGATGTGATGTATATATCAGATGTGATGTATAGATCAGATGTGATGTATAGATCAGATGTGGTGTGATGAATAGATCAGGTGTGATGTGATGAATAGATCAGATGTGATATATAGATCAGATGTGATGTGATTAATAGATGTGATGTGATGAATTGATCAGATGTGATGTGATATATAGATCATAAGTGATGCATAGATCAGATGTGATGTATAGATCAGATGTCATATATAGATCAGATGTGATGTATAGATCAGATGTCATATATAGACCAGATGTGATGTGATATATAGATCAGATGCATAGATCAGATGTCATATATAGATCAGATGTGATGTGATATATAGATCAGATGTGATATATATATATATCAAATGTATAGATCAGATGTGATGAATAGATCAGATGTGATATCACATCTGATCTATATATCACATCACATCTGATATATATATATCCCATCTGATCTATATATCACATCACATCTGATCTATATATGACATCTGATCTATACATCACATCTGATCTATATATGACATCTGATCTATATATCACATCACATCTGATCTAAATATGACATCTGATCTATATATCACATCGGATCTATATATCTCATCACATCTGATCTATTCATCACATCTGATCTATATATCACATCATATCTGATCTATATATGACATCTGATCTATACATCTGATCTATACATCACATCTGATCTATATATCACATCACATCTGATCTATATATGACATCTGATTTATACATCTGATCTATACATCACATCTGATCTATATATCACATCTGATCTATATATCCCTTCACATCTGATCTATTCATCACATCTAATCTATATATCACATCACATCTGATCTATATATGACATCTGATCTATATATCTCATCACATCTGATCTGTTCATCACATTTGATCTATATATCACATCATATCTGATCTATATATCACATCACATCTGATCAGTTCATCACATCTGATCTAATAATTACGTCTGATCTGTTCATCACATCTGATCTATTAATCACGTCTTTCTGGTTTTGAATGTTTGATCTGTGGTTGCACAATCTAATGTTTTTTTCCTGATGTAATAATATGCAATCTGATCAATTCATATCTGATGATCCTGTTTTATATGTCTGATCTATTCATCACATCTGATCTATATATCACATCTGATCTATATATCACATCACATCTGATCTATATGACATCTGATCTATACATCTCATCTGATCTATATATAACATCTGATCTATATATCACATCACATCTGATCTATATATAACATCTGATCTATATATCACATCTGATCTATATATCTCATCACATCTGATCTATTAATCACATCTGATCTATATATCACATCATATCTGATCTATATATCACATCTGATCTATACATCTGATCTATACATCACATCTGATCTATATATGACATCTGATCTATACATCACATCTGATCTATATATGACATCTGATCTATACATCTGATCTATACATCACATCTGATCTATATATCACATCTGTTCGATATATCCCTTCACATCTGATCTATTCATCACATCTAATCTATATATCACATCACATCTGATCTATATATGACATCTGATCTATATATCTCATCACATCTGATCTGTTCATCACATTTGATCTACATATCACATCATATCTGATCTAAATATTACATCACATCTGATCTACAAATGACATCTAAGCTATACATCTGATCTATACATGACATCTAAGCTATACATCTGATCTATACATCACATCTGATCTATATATCCCTTCACATCTGATCTATTCATCACATCTAATCTATATATCACATCACATCTGATCTATATATGACATCTGATCAATATATCTCATCACATCTGATCTGTTCATCACATTTGATCTATATATCTGTAGAGGCTAATACCTAATGTCTTAATTCTTTTAGCCTCTCAAGGTTAGATGAGGAGTATCTTCTTATCTACATGTCCATTAAGCACGCACGGAGAAGCGGTCATAACAAAAACCTTATTTATTGATCGCAATCTCTGGTTTACTTTCCAAACAAAAAACAAAAATTGACATCCAAGAAAACACTATCACACTATCAGTAACATGCATTTCATGCGATTGAAGAAACTGTTGCTCTCCAAACTCTAACCCGTCTGTGCCAAACAATCCTACCTCATTATCAACACCTGCATGCACGCATCGTAGTGACACGTCAAAAGGGGAGGAGTCAATAAATGTACCTAACCAGGTTAGTACAAGTATTAAAAATTAAACAGAATTCCCTTGTACATTTAAAGCATAATATTATGTATTACAAAATAAATAAATCAAATGTAATCTTTACTCAATTATAATTCTGGTAGTGCACAACATTCTGAATATGGCTCCAACATCCTGGCCCCTAATTGTTAATGCCAAAGCAGAACAATTACCAAATATAAGATATCTAATGGAGTCAGAACTCATATGACTAGATACAGTATTGCCATATGTACAGTATACAAAAACAAATGTCGATTTACATAGCATTTATCACATTAATCATATTGCATTTCATTCATCAATGTTAATACATTGTGATATCTTACTTCATCTATCTTTTTTAACAATTCCCATGAATCACCCCCAAAGTTCATACTATAGATGTGTCTAAAGCACACTCCATAGGGAAGGATACAAAAAGTCCAATGGGTGAAAATGTGGTGTGAAAGATGAGAAGTCCATGTATGTGCAGATTTTGAGTGTATATGTGGTGCGAATTTGAAAAGTCCATGTATGTAAAGATATGTAATGGTGTGTGAGCACGTAATGATATATGTAGGTTTGTCAGGATAAATGAAAGCGTGCACATAAGACTGTAGAAAACTGACATTGTTTTGTCAGAATCGCTCAGGCTGACTTGTCAGCTTCCAGAAGCAAACAAAGTTTGGTGATGGGTCTTTGAAGAACAGTGGTTTTAGTCTTCACCAAGACACTGCGGACAAGACCTTTGGGCCCCGGCACGGTCTTCATCACACGACCTAAGGGCCACGAGTTCCTTGGTGCTGTGTGGTCTACTATGACTACTATGTCATCTACCTGGAAGTTTCTCTTGGGATTGTTCCACTTTTGTCGTTGCTGCATAAATGAAAGATATTCAGTTGTCCATCGTTGCCAGAAAAGGTCTGCAAGGTATTGCACCTGTTTCCATCGCTTTCTAGCGTACAAGTCATCTCTATTGAAGAGTCCAGGTGGCAAGAGGGGTTTGGATTTCAACTGCAGAAGGTGATTTGGTGTTAGGGGTTTAAGATCATTTGGGTCACCTGATACAGTTGTGATGGGCCTGTCGTTGAGAATACACTCAACTTCACACAAAGCTGTTTGTAACAGATCATCGTCCAGTGTCTGTTGTTTCAGGACAGAAAGCAGTATTTTTTTAACTAGTTTGATTAATCTCTCCCACACTCCTCCGAAGTGGGCTGCAAATGGTGGATTAAAGGTCCACTTGACATGACTGCTCAGCAAAGTCTCTGGAATTTTGTGATGGTCCATCTGGTTCAAGGTGGCCTCTAATTCCTTCTGGGCACACAAAATTGGTGCCACGATCAGTCCTGATGGTCAGTACTGGTCCTCTCCGACATAAAAACCGTCGTATAGCATTGATGCAAGAGTTCGTGTCTAACGTGCTTGCCACTTCGAGGTGTATTGCTCGGCTCGCCAGGCAGGTAAATATCACTCCCCATCTTTTTACATGAGAACGACCTCGTTTGACTTCAATTGGTCCAAAGTAGTCAATACCCACGTGTGAGAAAGGTGGAAGATCAGGAGCGACACGTTCATCGGGTAGGTCAGCCATTTTTTGTTCTCCAACTTTAGCTTGCATTCGTCTGCAAAAGACACAAGACTTTATTATCTTTCTTGCAGATGAATTTGCCGATGGTATCCAGAACCTCTGACCCAGTTTTGAAAGCATGTGATTTCTTCCTGAGCGTCCAACCTCTTGATGTATGTCACGCAGGATCAGTTTGGATATATGTGAGTCTTTGGGTAGGATAATTGGGTTCTTTAGACTCACCGGCATGGCTGCTTTACTTAGTCTTCCTCCAATCTTCAAAATGCCCTCATCAATGATTGTATCCAGTTTGTATATGGAGCTATTTGATTTGATGAGTTTGTTTTCTCTCAAGAGTGTTATCTCTGAGTCGAAGTAGCGCTGTTGTTCATAGCGAATGACAGACTTCTCAGCTTCGTCCAAATCCTCTGGAGTTAATCCTTTTTGCTTAATTTTGCATTGTGAATTTATTGTAAAACCTTTGTCCTTTTGAAGCACTAAGAGTCCTTTGAGCCTTAGCCACCATGCAATAGCTCTCAATAGTTTCCTCCATGAAGAATAATACTCAATTATTCTTGTAACCGCGTTGTTCTGCAGGTTCAAGTAGTTACTAGAGAGTTCTCTTTTTACTTCCATATCGTTTGATGGGATATATCTGAGATCTTCTGGCACTTCAGGCCATTCAGATTTCTCCTTTGACAGGAAGTGAGGACCATTCAGCCATCTTGTGGAATTCAGGAGGGATTCTATCTGTAAGCCACGTGAGCTGTCATCTGCCGGGTTGTCTCCAGAACATACATACCTCCACTGATGTACTTGCGAGAGGTTATGTATCACTGCAATTCTATTTGCGACATAAGTATGAAATCTTTTTGTCTGATTATGGATGTACTTCAGTACCACCGTACTGTCGGTCCAGAAGGTGGAATCTTCCAGTTCCATATGAAGTTCCTTTTGCAACATTCTGTCCACCTTCACAGCAAGGGTTGCGGCTGCAAGCTCAAGTCTCGGAATCGTTATCCGTTTGAGTGGGACTACTCTGGCTTTTCCCAGTACAAATGTGACATGAACATTTTTGACACTATTTGTAAGTTTGAGGTAACTTACTGTCCCATATCCTAGCTCGCTTGCGTCACAAAAATGGTGTAGTTCAGCAGTTTTTACAACACCAAAGTTCTCGGGCTTCATGCACCTGTCCACTTCAAATCTGCTCAGCTGGTCTAACTCTGTGAGCCATCTTTGCCATGGCCTCATAATTCCATCTGGGATTATTTCATCCCAGCCATATTTCTCATGGCAGAGTCTTTGCAGAATTTGCTTGGCCTTGAGAACAAAAGGGGAAATGAAACCTAGTGGGTCGTATATGGAATTAACTATAGAAAGGATTGTTCGTCTAGTGGGAGTTCTGTTCTTAATGGTTACCCGGAAGGTAAAAACGTCCTTTTGGATATTCCACTGGATTCCGAGTGCCCTCTCAAGAGGAGATTTTTCTCTGTCCAAGTCCAGCTGTTTCACAAGAGGGGCTCTGTAACTTTCTGGGATGGTCCCAAGGACTTTAGAGCTATTGCTCACCCATTTATGTAAAGTAAATCCTCCTAGGGTGCATGCTTCCCTGAGGTCTTCAATGAGCTTAATAGCTTCTTTCTCAGAAGCCACAGACTTGAGACAATCATCGACGTAAAAACTGTGATTAATTGTGTCAATTACTTGTGAACTGTACCGTTCAGAATTATCGATTCCTGTTTGCTTTAAAGCAAAATTTGCAATGCTTGGAGATGACACCGCACCAAAAAGATGAACATTCATCCTGTAGACTTCTAGTGGCTGGTCAACATCCCCTTTAGGCCACCACAGGAATCGAAGAAAGTCATGATGATGATTTTGAACTCGTACCTGATAGTACATTGCTTCAATGTCAGCCATTATTGAAATTTTTTCATTTCTGAATCTAAGCAAGACACCCAGTAGAGGGTTGATCAGATCAGGACCTTGAAGAAGTTTGGAATTAAGAGAATGGCCCTTGAATGAAGATGAACAATCAAAAACAACTCGAAGTTTCCCCTTCTTCTTGTGGTACACCCCATGATGTGGTATGTACCATACCTGACCATCATTCCTTTGGAGTTGTTCTTGTGGCACCTTTTCTGCATATCCTTTTCTTAGCACGTCCTCCATGAACACACTGTACTCATTTGCATAAACAGAATCCTTCTTGAATCTTTTAGCAAGGTTTAGTGTACGCTAGATCATAGTTGTTAGGCAAAGTTACATCTTTATCACGAAAAGGCAGGGGTAAGTGGTAATGCCCATTTTTAAGTTCTACTGAAGTCGTTACTATGTTCATGAACCTTTTGTCTTCGGCTGACATTTCTCTACTTTCCTCGTAATCCTTTTCAGGAAAGTCATGATGATATTGCCTGATAATCAGATCCTTAAGATTCTCCATAGAGATGCGATTGGCTATCACTGACCTTAATCCAGTTTCATCCTTTGAAGAAAAGGAATGAAGTGGTCCGTTGACTACCCATTCTAGCACAGTCTTGATCGCATATTGCCCATTTCCTTGACTGTTCACTATTTTCCACGGTTCCATTGCCTTTGGAACGTTAATTCCAATCAAAATCTCAATGTTAGCGTTGATTCTCTTCAGTTTGACTTCTTTCAGATAAGGCCATTTTTCAAGATCATGTTGAGTGAGTAGGTTTTATTTCGACACAGGAATCTTTGGTTGGGTATATACTTTTGGAAGGTCTATATATAAATCTCCATCTATACTGCTTACTTCCAGACCTGTGAGCTCATAGCTCTGAACAGGTCTTTCCTGCCCCATCGTACTCAGAAGAATTTCAGTTCTGCGTCCTTTGGCATTCAGCAGATTCATAAGGTTCTCAGTGCAGAACGTCGCCGAACTGCCTGGATCAAGAAAGGCATAGGTTTTTATGGTTTTATTGCCTTTAGCAACTTTAACTTGGACTGGCACGATTGCTAGTGCGCATTCCTTACTGGCCCCTGTTGCATGATCAGCTGACACTAGTGCACTATTGACCGGCGTTTCTTCTTTCGGTTCTGAGAAATTAATTTTAGGCAAAATCTGTTTCTTTGAATTGTCGATGTGGAGCAGTGTAGGATGTTTTCGTTGACATATCTGGCAAACTATTTTCTTATTGCAATCTTTGCTCATGTGACCCTTTTTCAAGCATCCGAAACAGTGACCATTCCTTTTGAGATATTCAACCTTTTTATCTTGGGACACTGATTTCAATTTTATGCAGTCATTTAATGCATGTTTACCTTGGCAGTAACAACATGAGGTCAGAATAGCAGCATGAGTAGTAGTTTGCAGCTGCGCTTTAGATGCTTCTTTGCATGTCTGCTCATTAGGTCGTGTCACCGTAGTAACAAAGCTGCTGCCCCTTTTAGCTGTCGTCAAGCTGATGGTTCTGGGTTTTAGAACTGTGCCTTTAACAGGAGAAGGATCTTTGATATCTCCGAAGACAGGATGAAGTAAAATCTCAGCTTGAGTTTCGAGGAACTCGACAAGGTTTCGAAATCTAATACGAGTATTAGTTCTTTGGAATGACTCAAAAGTTACTGTCCGCCACCTTTCTCGGAGCTTGTATGGGAGTTTGGATACAATCAATTTCAAATTTGATACAACGTCCAGTTCATCCATGTATTGTAGGTTTTGCATCACATTGCAACATTCCCTAAGGTATAGAGCAAATGCATGAAGTGATTTTCCATCATCAACTTTAATGGTTGACCAGTTCAATGCCTTTTCTATATAAGCATTCGCAATCTTCATCTCATTGCCAAAATGCTTCTTTAAGAGCTGGTGAGCTTCGGTATATCCTCTGCGAGCTTCCATGTGCAGACAGCTACGAACTAGAGCTCTGGCCTGGCCCGTAGTGAACTGTTAAAGAAAATAGAGCCTGTCCTGACTGTTGCTCGTCTTGTCTTCAATCAGAAATTTAAAAGCATGAATAAAAGACTGGTAGGACAATGGATCTCCATCAAAAACTGGTACTTCTCTCTTAGGCAGTAGAGAATGATTTTGCTGCATAATCATAAGATCAGTCATTTCCTTTTGCCTTTGTACAATTAAGCTTAAGCCTTTGTGCGAGCCATCACTGACCTCCATCTGTGGACTTGAACTTGTGGCTGCTTGAGAGTCTCTTTGCACGTGACTGACAACTCTCTGGAGTGGAGTCTTAGGTATTGTGGTCATAGGAACGAATTCTAATGCAGAGGTATCTGTAAAAGTAGGTTCGACATTATCTTTTTTGTTTGCATCATAATAGTCGTTCATAACATCGGCTCCTGATTCAGCATCAATTGTCAGCACTTTGATCTTTGCATCTGCTGCTGCTATTTGTGTTTGCAGTTCTGCCCTTTCAATCTTTGATTTTATAATGGCTTCTTCCATCTGTAAAGCTTGTATATCTGGCAGAGTTTTGGCGCGTGCCTCTAAAGCAGCCTTTTCAGCAGCAGCTATTTTAGCTGCGGAAGAGGCCTTAGATGAGGTTGATCTTACAGCCACACTACTGATGTTTGATATACTATCCTTTGGTTCTATACTATCTTTTGGTTCGACTGTTGTAAGTTGATCTGAATTTTCTTTCTGCCACATTTCAACTTCTTTAATAAAGCAATCGAAATCCATCATTTTAGGTTCAAACCAGTTTGCATGATCATTTTTCTTCTCTTCCTCTGCTAAAAGGTCTTGTACTGCATTATGCACATTTTCGAAGTCATGAATGAAAAACAATAATATCGCCATGCAATCATCCACTTGTTCAACACTTCCACCTTTATCAAGTAGCGCTTTAATTTCGTTCATTTTTCTCGTGCATACTCCCAATTTACCTCTGCGTGTTGCGATGCGTGAATTTAAAATCCTTTCATCCTCCGCGGCCGTGTGAATCTCTTCGTCCGTCATTTTATATAAGCCACAATTAACGAGTAGCTTTCTTTAGCGTTTAAACACACATTTCCAAACTCTGACAATTATTTCGTCTGTTTGATTATGCTTGTTGTGAAGAGGCGGAGTCAGGAGGATCCATTCGCAGCATTTATTAGAGTAGTTAAACAGGCAGGGATCAACAACAGCAAACAGGGCAACGGAGACAAGGCAGAGACAAACCAGATTTCAAGCAAAGGGTCAGGGCAGGCAGAGAGAATCAGAGTCCAGTAAACAGTCCAGGGTCAGGGCAGGCAGAGAAGGGTCAGCAACGATAAACAATCCACAGGTCAAACACAGGAATCAAACTCGGGAAGGAAACGCTCAGAATTGCAGTGGAATAATGTACAAGACTTCACCGGGAATGATGAGGTGAACCAGGCTTATATGGGGTGAACTAAACAATATAATGAGACACAGGTGAATGTAATAATCAGGGATGATGAGTCCGGGCAGTGAATTATGAGAAATGTAGTTGTGAGTAGGGATGGGAATTGAAAACCGGTTCCACTCGAGAACCGGTTCTAAGTTTTACGATCCATCGATATTGTATGCCCTCGACGTTAACGAGTCCTCTTATCGATGCTCCTGCTCTGAGTCAGTCAGCCATAGTATGTAACGTTAGGCTACAGACCGTGAACTCACAACTGTCCCTTTTGTCCTTTATCAAGCACCATAGCTCGGCGTCCAAAGCGAATTTTTGTACCACCAAAGTCTTATTTGATCGGTGAGTAATGTAGATGAACTGCTGCGCTTGTGACAGGGCGCATGTTTAACTGAACGAGCAGAGAGAGAGAGAGAGAGCCCCGGTCGCGCGCGCGCGCACTCTCTCTCTTCGGAGCAAGGCGGCTTCACCGTCTCAAAACTCTCTCCCTCGCACATATTAATCAAAATAAACGACACGATGGTAAGGTCGGGAGACTAAAGTTTCATGTGGAGCATTCGGAGATTTGTTTTTCCTGAATTAGGCTACCGCTGGGTGTGAATTGTGCTAAAATACGTTGCCTTATCTTCTCTGAAAAGCGTTCCGCACATTCAGCTGACATAAACCACACTTTAAATAAACGAAAAAAAAAAAACTATCCATTGATGAAATGTTTTCTTATGACACACACATCTTGTGGGATGTCCCAACGCGCCGGGATAATCACACAACACGCACACGTCCGATAATGACACGTCCAATTCGCAAACTAATGCCTCATTTGAACCGATTCGTTTTAATGAATGGTAAAAGCAACTTCTCTTTCCAACACTGAACTCACTGAACACTGTTTAATAATAATAATAATAATAATAATAATTCATTACATTTATATAGCGCTTTTTCTAGGCACTCAAAGCGCTTCACATGGAAGGGGGGAATCTCCTCAACCACCACCAATGTGTATCAGTTGTATTAATTAAGTTGACATTAATCAGTGTATAACCAGTGTATAACTAATCGGTAACACTTTACAATAAGGTTCCATTTATTACATAAATAACATAAAAGTACAGTTTGCTTACTCGAGTGTAAGCTTTAAAACAAATAAAACCAGTTGTTTTTTTCCCCGAAAAAGCATATGACTACTTATTTCCACAAAGTGCTATCAGGAATCGATAAGAGAATCGTTAAAGAATCGGATCGATAAGCAGAATCGTTAGTGGCATTGATATTGATAAAATCTTATCAATTCCCATCCCTAGTTGTGAGTGAACAATGATAGTCTGATGTGGAGTGCCCTCAGGTGGCTCTCAAGGGCACTCCAGCTGATAACCGTTACAATGCTATTCAAGCATTCCTTCAATCTCGCATTCAGTGATCAGTTGTATTGTTTGCATTTCTTGTACTCACAGCTGACGCGTTGTTCATTCATAGAATTGCGCTCTTTTCCTGGCCGTGAACAGCAGAGTTTCCAATCCTTTGAGAAGAAAGTTCATTGTACAATCCTTTGTGTCTTTGTCGATCGATCTTAAGTGCGAGTTTCTTCAATAATTGTAGAGGCTAATACCTAATGTCTTAATTCTTTTAGCCTCTCGAGGTTAGATGAGGAGTATCTTCTTATCTACATGTCCATTAAGCACGCACGGAGAAGCGATCATAACAAAAACCTTATTTATTGATCGCAATCTCTGGTTTACTTTCCAAACAAAAAACAAAAATTGACATCCAAGAAAACACATCACACTATCAGTAACATGCAAACTCTAACCCGTCTGTGCCAAACAATCCTACCTCATTATCAACACCTGCATGCACGCATCGTAGTGACATGTCAAAAGGGGAGGAGTCAATAAATGTACTTAACCAGGTTAGTACAAGTATTAAAAATTAAACAGAATTCCCTTGTACATTTAAAGCATAATATTATGTATTACAAAATAAATAAATCAAATGTAATCTTTACTCAATTATAATTCTGGTAGTGCACAACATTCTGAATATGGCTCCAACATCATCACATCATATCTGATCTAAATATCACATCACATCTGATCAGTTCATCACATCTGATCTATTAATTACGTCTGATCTGTTCATCACATCTGATCTATTAATTATGTCTTTCTGGTTTTGAATGTTTGATCTGTGGATGCACAATCTAATGTTTTTTTCCTGATGTAATAATATGCAATCTGATCAATTAATATCTGATGATCCTCATCTGTTTTATATGCCTGATCTATTCATCACATCTGATCTATATATCACATCTGATATATATGACATCTGATCTATATATGACATCTGATCTATATATCACATCTAATCTATATATCACATCACATCTGATCAATTAATTAATATCTGATTATCCTCTTATTTTTTATATGTCTGATTTATTACACACATCTGATCTATTATTTTCGGCTGAACTGATCAGTTGTGTGCCTGGTCAGTTTTCTGCTGTGCTTCAGTGATTGGTTGATTGTTGTGTTTTGTCAGTGGCGCTGCCGACGGTCAGCAGTCTGGAGCTGAATGACATCACTCACAGCACCATGCGTGTGCGCTGGCGAGAGGCAGAAGGGGCTTCTGGGTACATGATCCTGTACGCGCCTCTGACGGAGGGCGACCCCGCGGACGAGAAGGAGGTGGAATACACACACATTTCCACGTATTTTACTTATCATTATTTACACGCCTCCAAAATACTCTCCAGCCTTTGCTGAGGACTTTACAGAAATGCTATCAACAATTTCCTCAGAGTTTGACTGTTTTGCCATTACTGGAGATTTTAACATTCACATAGATAATGCAGAAAACAATATGGCAAAAGAAATCAAAACTGTTTTAAAAACTTTTGATCTGACTCAGGATGTACATGGTCCCACACACAATCGTGGACACACTCTAGATTTACGTATCAGTAAGGGTTTAAACATCTCATCGATTGTTATTAAGGATAATAAGTGCTAATCAGACAGTGCTTGTTATTAAGTAGCACTGTCTGATCATTTCTGTATTTTCTTTGATATTGATCTCTTCTGCCATTGAAGCTAGATCTGTGTCTGTCAAGAAGAGATGCTTAAATGAGAACACTAGTGTGCTATTTATGATGGCTATATCTTTCGAAACAAGCATATCTGCTGACTCTGTTGATTTTTTCCTTGATTTTTTTAACTCAAAAGTTAAAAATGTAATTGATGATATTGCTCCTGTGAAAGTCAGGAAGAATAGTGGTAGACAAAAAGCCCCTTGGAGAAACTCAACAGCTGTGCAAAATATGAAAAGAACATGCAGAAAAACAGAGCGCATGTAGCGGAAGACAAAACTTGTAGTGCATTATAACATCTACAAAGACAGCATCCATGCTTTTAATATTGAACTAGGCAAAGCTAGACAGACTTTCTTCTAGAATATTATAAACAGCAACTTAAACAACACACGCACTCTTTTTGCTACTGTAGAGAGACTGACAAACCCCCCAAGCCAGATTCCCAGTGAAATGCTCTCAGACATCAAATGCAGTGAGTTTGCTTCTTTCTTCGCTGAGAAAATCAATATCAGAAAGGTGATCTGCACATCCGTGAGTTGCTCTGGGGTCAGACAGATCAGACCCCAACCGGAGAAAGTAGTTACTATGTCTGTTTTTGAAGAAATTGAAGGCAAAACTTTGGAAGAAACCATACAGCACCTTAAAACATCCACCTGCGCCCTTGACGCACTTCCCACCTCCTTTTCAAAAGTGTGTTAAACAGCTTAGAAGCAGATCTCCTAGAAGTGGTAAATGCCTCACTTCTCTCTAGGAGTTTTCCAAACTCCCTGAAAACTGCAGTTGTCAAGCCCCTCCTGAAAAAGAGCAATCTGGATAAGACCATCTTAAGCAACTATAGACCGATCTCAAATCATCCTTTCATAGGCAAGATCATTGAAAAAGTTGTCTTCAATCAGCTGAACAAATTATTACGCTTGAATGGATACTTTGACAATTTTCAATCTGGTTTCCGATCGCATCACAGCACAGAGACAGCGCTCATAAAGAAAATAAACGATATTCGCTTAAATACTGATTCAGGCAAATTATCAGTGCTGGTACTACTCGACCTCAGTGCTGCATTTGACACTGTCGATCACAACATACTTCTTGACAGGCTGGAAAACTGGGTGGGGCTTTCTGGGATAGTCCTAAAATGGTTCAGGTCATACTTAGAAGGGAGAGGTTATTATGTGAGTATAGGAGACCATAAGTCTGAGTGGACATCCATGACATGCGGAGTCCCTCAAGGCTCAATTCTTGCACCACTCCTATTCAACCTGTATATGCTCCCACTGAGCCAAATAATGAGAAAGAACCGAATACAACAGCTATGCAGATGACACACAGCTCTACTTAGCCCTATCGCCTAACGACTATAGCCCCATTGACTCCCTGTGCCAATGCATTGATGAAGTCAACAGTTGGATGTGTCAAAACTTTCTTCAGTTAAACAAAGACAAAACTGAAGTCATTGCGTTTGGAAACAAAGATGAAGTTCTCAAGGTGAATGCATACCTTCACTCTAGGGGTCAAACAACTAAAAATCAAGTCAGGAATCTTGGTGTGTCTCTAGAGTCAGACCTTAGTTTCAGTAGTCATGTCAAAGCAATGACTAAATCAGCATACTATCATCTGAAAAATATTGCAAGAATTAGATGCTTTGTTTCCAATCAAGACTTAGAGAAACTTGTGCATGCTTTCATCACCAGCAGGGTGGGCTCATACAGAACGCAGAGCAGAATCAGAACATATGAACACATCACACCAGTCCTCAGGTCTTAACACTGGCTCCCAGTTACATTTAGGATTGATTTTAAAGTATTATTACTGGTATATAAATCATTCAATGGGCTAGAACCTCAATATATTGCAGATATGCTCACTGAATATAAACGGATCACTCAGATCATTAGATCACACCAGCTAGAAATGCCAAGGGTTCACTCTAAGCATGGAGAGTCTGCTTTAGCTATTATGCTGGAACAGCTTCTAGAGGAGATCAGATGTGCTGGAACAGCTTCCAGAGGAGATCAGATGTGCTGGAACAGCTTTCAGAGGAGATCAGAGATCAGATGTGCTGGAACAGCTTCCAGAGGAGATCAGATGTGCTGGACCAGCTTCCAGAGGAGATCAGAGATCAGATGTGCTGGAACAGCTTTCAGAGGAGATCAGATGTGCTGGAACAGCTTCCAGAGGAGATCAGAGATCAGATGTGCTGGAACAGCTTTCAGAGGAGATCAGATGTGCTGGAACAGCTTCCAGAGGATATCAGATGTGCTGGACCAGCTTTCAGAGGAGATCAGATGTGCTGGAACAGCTTCCAGAGGAGATCAGATGTGCTGGAACAGCTTCCAGAGGACATCAGAGATCAGATGTGCTGGAACAGCTTTCAGAGGAGATCAGATGTGCTGGAACAGCTTTCAGAGGAGATCAGATGTGCTAGAACAGCTTCCAGAGGAGATCAGATGTGCTGGAACAGCTTCCAGAGGAGATCAGATGTGCTGGAACAGAGGAGATCAGATGTGCTGGAACAGCTTCCAGAGGAGATCAGAGATCAGATGTGCTGGAACAGCTTTCAGAGGAGATCAGATGTGCTGGAACAGCTTCCAGAGGAGATCAGAGATCAGATGTGCTGGAACAGCTTTCAGAGGAGATCAGATGTGCTGGAACAGCTTCCAGAGGAGATCAGAGATCAGATGTGCTGGAACAGCTTTCAGAGGAGATCAGATGTGCTGGAACAGCTTTCAGAGGAGATCAGATGTGCTGGAACAGCTTCCAGAGGAGATCAGATGTGCTGGAACAGAGGAGATCAGAGATCAGATGTGCTGGAACAGAGGAGATCAGATGTGCTGGAACAGCTTCCAGAAGAGAGCAGAGATCAGATGTGCTGGAACAGCTTCCAGAGGAGATCAGAGATCAGATGTGCTGGAAAAGCTTTCAGAGGAGATCAGATGTGCTAGAACAGCTTCCAGAGGAGATCAGAGATCAGATGTGCTGGAACAGCTTCCAGAGGAGATCAGATGTGCTGGAACAGCTTAGCTTCAAGAGGAGATCAGATGTGCTGGAACAGCTTCCAGAGGAGATCAGAGATCAGATGTGCTGGAACAGCTTCCAGAGGAGATCAGATGTGCTGGAACAGCTTCCAGAGGAGATCAGATGTAATGGAACAGCTTCCAGAGGAGATCAGATGTGCTGGAACAGCTTCCAGAGGAGATCAGATGTTCCAGAGGAGATCAGATGTGCTGGAACAGCTTCCAGAGGAGATCAGATCTACTAGAACAGCTTCCAGAGGAGATCAGATGTGCTGGAACAGAGGAGATCAGATGTGCTGGAACAGCTTCAAGAGGAGATCAGATGTGCTGGAACAGCTTCCATAGGAGATCAGATGTGCTGGAACAGCTTTCAGAGGAGATCAGATGTACTGGAACAGCTTCCAGAGGAGATCAGAGATCAGATGTGCTGGAACAGCTTCCAGAGGAGATCAGATGTGCTGGAACAGCTTCCAGAGGAGATCAGATGTGCTGGAACAGCTTCAAGAGGAGATCAGAGATCAGATGTGCTGGAACAGCTTCCATAGGAGATCAGATGTACTGGAACAGCTTTCAGAGGAGATCAGAGATCAGATATGCTGGAACAGCTTCCAGAGGAGATCAGATGTGCTAGAACAGCTTCCAGAGGAGATCAGATGTGCTGGAACATCTTCCAGAGGAGATCAGAGATCAGATGTGCTGGAACAGCTTCCAGAGGAAATCAGATGTGCTGGAACAGAGGAGATCAGATGTGCTGGAACAGCTTCCAGAGGAGATCAGAGATCAGATGTGCTGGAACAGCTTCCAGAGGAGATCAGAGATCAGATGTGCTGGAACAGCTTCCAGAGGAGATCAGATGTGCTGGAACAGAGGAGATCAGATGTGCTGGAACAGCTTCCAGAGGAGATCAGAGATCAGATGTGCTGGAACAGCTTTCAGAGGAGATCAGATGTGCTGGAACAGCTTTCAGAGGAGATCAGAGATCAGATGTGCTGGAACAGCTTTCAGAGGAGATCAGATGTGCTGGAACAGCTTCCAGAGGAGATCAGAGATCAGATGTGCTGGAACAGCTTTCAGAGGAGATCAGATGTGCTGGAACAGCTTTCAGAGGAGATCAGATGTGCTGGAACAGCTTCCAGAGGAGATCAGATGTGCTGGAACAGAGGAGATCAGAGATCAGATGTGCTGGAACAGAGGAGATCAGATGTGCTGGAACAGCTTCCAGAGGAGATCAGAGATCAGATGTGCAGGAACAGCTTCCAGAGGAGATCAGAGATCAGATGTGCTGGAAAAGCTTTCAGAGGAGATCAGATGTGCTAGAACAGCTTCCAGAGGAGATCAGAGATCAGATGTGCTGGAACAGCTTCCAGAGGAGATCAGAGATCAGATGTGCTGGAACAGCTTCCAGAGGAGATCAGATGTGCTGGAACAGCTTCAAGAGGAGATCAGAGATCAGATGTGCTGGAACAGCTTCCATAGGAGATCAGATGTACTGGAACAGCTTTCAGAGGAGATCAGAGATAAGATGAGCTGGAACAGCTTCCAGAGGAAATCAGATGTGCTGGAACAGAGGAGATCAGATGTGCTGGAACAGCTTCCAGAGGAGATCAGAGATCAGATGTGCTGGAACAGCTTCCAGAGGAGATCAGATGTGCTGGAACAGAGGAGATCAGATGTCCTGGAGCAGCTTCCAGAGGAGATCAAAGATCAGATGTGCTGGAACAGCTTCCAGAGGAGATCAGATGTGCTGGAACAGCTTCCAGAGGAGATCAGATGTGCTGGAACAGCTTCCAGAGGATATCAGATGTGCTGGAACAGCTTCCAGAGGAGATCAGATGTGCTGGAACAGCTTCCAGAGGAGATCAGATGTGCTGGAACAGCTTCCAGAGGAGATCAGAGATCAGATGGGCTGGAACAGCTTCCAGAGGAGATGAGATGTGCTCCTACAGTCACATTTACATCCAGGCTCAAAACACATCTGTTTAGCTGTGCATTTACTGAATAAGCACTTTGCCACTGTTCGTCCGACTGTTTTTACTGTACTTTATTTTATTTTTTATTCTAAACTGTTTTAATTATTCTTATTTGTTTTGATTATTTTAATTTCTTCTATGTAAAGCACTTTGAATTACCATTGTGTATGAAATGTGCTATATAAATAAACTTGCCTTGCCTTGCCTTGTCTACAGGTTAAAGTGTCTGACTCTGTGACTCAGATTGAACTGGAAGGTTTAACTCCTGCTACCGAATACACAGTAACTGTTTACGCCATGTACGGAGAGGAGGCCAGCGACCCCATGACTGCGCAGGAGACCACGCGTGAGTACATCACACACACACACACACACACACATCACACTCACGGCAGAACATCACACACACGCCAGGTGTGCCGACTACAGAGAATTGCTGACTAGAAGGAAGTGAACTGGGATTGACGGGATAGACTATAAACTAACATGTGCGAAAGTGGGCGGAGCCGGCCGTCGCCATCTTGGCAGCGTCACTCCCGGATAAACGAACATCTGCAGCGAGGCGGATTAGCTGAGGAGACGTGACGCTAACGCTAGCAAACAAACGGCTAGCAGTGACATCAGCGGCAATCCACCTGTCACTCAAGTGGCCACGCCCTTAATTATGCAGAACTTTAAGGCTGAATTTTAATTTAAACGGATGAGTTGTAAAAAAATCCCCCCCCCCCCACAGTCTTCATGAGGGGCAACACTAGCTATATAGACCAAAACCACTTTTTGCACCATACTGTGAACATGTTTTTTTCTGCTGTAAAGTTGGGCATTTTAACATGCGGGTCTATGGGATCCGGACCTTGGATTCGCTCCTGCTCCTGTCTGATCGCTGATCGATTGCTCCTGTCTGCCTCGCTGCCTGCTGTGTGTTTGTTTGCTTCGAGGCTGTAAGCTTCGCCTGAGCCTCGTATTTCTTTATGTTTTGAGCCATCATTTACTATCTAGTTGTTTATACTACTAAATACAGCTTACCCAACATCTCAGATTAACCTTACATCTCTAGCTTCCGTTATTGTTAACACAGCACGCTAGTAACTCGCTAACGTTAGCCTGCTAACGCGCCACCCGTGCGCTCATTTATTTATTTATTTTCTCTCGCGCGCCCGCGCCTTTGAGTTCATAAAGTCCAGGTAAGTAAGAAATCAGTCAACAAACACGGTGAGTAATGTCTTCTTGTCCTGTTATTGTCACCTGTGTCACATGTCATATGTTTAGTATAGCCTTCTCCGATGGCAATATAGGATTTATATGTGATAAATGCAAGGAGACAGTCAGGCTGACGGAGAAGATTTCAGAACTAGAGACACGCATCCAAACTTTAATTGAGGATGGTAAGAATGCTAGATCTTTAGATAGTGTTTTGGATGCGCCTAGCATAGTGAACTCTTTACATGATTCGGTTCCGGCTGAAGTAGAGCCCGTGCAGCAGGGCAGATGGGTGACCGTGAGAGATCGTTCTAGTCGCGGATCAAAGAACTACTCTTCCGTTCCGATTCCCATAACAAACCGATTTGCCCCACTCAGTGAAACACCCACTGAGAATTCTGTTGATTGTGCCCTGGTAATTGGTGATTCGATCACACGGAACGTGAAAATAGAGACACCAGCCACCATAGTCACATGTTTGCCGGGAGCCAGAGCGCCTGACATCAAAGCAAATTTAAAAGTGCTGGCTAATGCTAATCGTAAATTCTCTAAGATCATTATTCATGTCGGCACTAATGATGTTCGACTCCGCCAGTCGGAGATCACCAAAATTAATATTAAAGAGGTGTGTGAATTTGCAAGTACGATGTCAGGCACTGTAATTTACTCTGGCCCCCTTCCTGTACGCAGGAGTGATGAGATAGTTAGCCGATTGGCCTCACTGAACGGTTGGCTGTCGAAGTGGTGTCCGCAGAATAATATAAAATTCATAGACAATTGGAAAAGTTTTTGGGGCAAGCCTGATCTGTTGAAAAGAGATGGTATCCATCCCTCCTGGGCTGGTGCTGCTCTTCTCTCTAGTAATTTGGCTCATAGTCTTAGAGATAAAACATGACAATCTGGGGCTCAGGTCAGGAAGCAGACAGACTGGCTAAACCGACCGTCTGCTAGCGGCCTCACGTCACCAAGGTCAGATAAATCCCATCACATAGAGTCTCTTTCACCTAGATGTCATCATATAGAGACTGTGTCTGTTCCCCGAATTTGGAAATCCAAAAAACGTCAGGTTAAAAATGTAATTGATGTTCAACAAATAAAAAACAGATATAATACAGATGAGCAAATGATAAAGCTTGGGTTGCTGAATATTCGATCCCTTACTTCAAAATCTCTCATAGTCAATGACATGATTTCAGATTATAATCTTGATATGCTGTGTTTGACAGAAACCTGGCTAAAACCAAACGATTACATTATTTTAAATGAGTCAACCCCACAAGATTACAGTTATAAACATGAATCTCGTCTGAAAGGCAAAGGGGGAGGTGTTGCTGTAATTTATAGTAATATTTTCAAAACCACTAAGAAATCTAGCTTTAAATATACTTCTTTTGAAGTATTGGTGCTTAATGTAAAAATATATAGTGTAAACGATAAATCACATTTGAGAATTATGCTGGCTACTGTATACAGGCCACCAGGGCACCATAAAGATTTTATCAAAGAATTTGCGGACTTTCTATCAGAATTAGTATTGGCTGCAGATAAAGTACTAATTGTTGGTGATTTTAATATACATGTAGATAATGAAAAAGATGCATTGGGATTGGCATTTAAAGACATTGTAAACTCAATTGGAGTTAGACAACACGTGTCAGGACCTACTCATCGTCGTAATCATACTCTAGATCTAATATTATCACATGGAATAGATGTTGATGCCGTTGAAATTCTGCAGCAGAGCGATGACATCTCAGACCATTATCTAGTCTCATGTAAATTACATTTAGCCAAGGCTGCAAAGCCGACTCCGTGTTATAAATACGTTAGACCTATAACTTCTGCCACTAAAGATTGCTTTATCAATAATCTTCCTAATCAGTTTCATCATCTCAGCATCCCGGATAGCTTAGAAGAACTTGATATTGCAACAGAAACGTTTAACTCTCTCTTTTCCAGCACTTTAGACACAGTTGCTCCGTTGCGCTTAAAGAAGATTAAAGAAAATAGCCCAACGCCGTGGTACAGCGAGCACACCCGGGCCCTTAAGAGAGCAGCCAGAAAAATGGAGCGCAACTGGAAGAAAACTAAACTAGAGGTATTTCGGATTTCGTGGAAAGAGAGCTCGATTGCTTACAGAGAGGCTTTAAAAGCTGCTAGATCTGCTTATTTTTCAAACCTATTAGAAGAAAATAAACATAATCCAAGGTATTTATTTGAAACAGTGGCTAAACTAACGAAAAAGAAAGCTTCAAGCTCAGAAGTGTCCAAGCAACACAGCAGTGATGACTTTATGAACTTCTTCACTTATAAGATTGATAATATCAGGGACAAAATTATAACTATGCAACCGTCTACCACAGTATCGCATCAGGAAGTGCATTGTAGTCTCCCTGAGGAAAAATTTGATTCATTTGTTGCTATAGGAGAGGAAGAATTCTGCAAACTCGTTAATTCATCTAAATCGACAACTTGTATGTTAGATCCTATACCGACTAAGCTACTGAAAGAGATGTTTCCAGAGGTCATATATCCTCTTCTTAATATCATTAATTCATCTTTGTCTCTAGGATACGTACCAAAAACCTTTAAACTGGCTATGATAAAACCGCTTGTTAAAAAAACACAACTTGATCCTACAGAATTAGTCAATTACAGGCCGATCTCGAATCTGCCTTTTCTGTCAAAGATATTAGAAAAAGCAGTATCTTCACAACTGTGTTCCTTTCTAGAAAGAAATGATATCTGCGAGGATTTTCAGTCCGGATTTAGACCGTACCATAGTACTGAGACCGCTCTCATTAGAGTCACAAATGATTTGCTCTTATCATCCGATCGTGGTTGTATCTCTCTATTAGTGTTACTCGATCTTAGTGCTGCATTTGACACAATTGACCACAACATTCTTTTAAATAGACTAGAAAACTATGTGGGCATTAGTGGAATTGCACTAGCATGGTTTAAATCATACTTATCTGACCGTTATCAGTTTGTAGCAGTAAATGAAGAGATGTCTTATCGATCACAAGTTCAGTATGGCGTACCACAAGGCTCAGTACTAGGACCGCTGCTGTTCACTCTGTACATGCTACCATTAGGAGATATCATTAGGAAACATGGAGTTAGCTTTCACTGTTATGCCGATGATACTCAGCTGTATATTTCTTCAAAACCCAACGAAACTTACCAATTCACAAAATTAACGGAATGCATAGCTGATATAAAAAATTGGATGACTAGTAATTTCCTACTACTAAATTCTGAAAAGACAGAGATTCTAATTATTGGACAAAAAACTTCCACATGTAATAACCCAGAATACTGTCTAACACTTGATGGCTGCTCTGTCAAGTCTTCGTCGTCGGTTAGGAACCTGGGTGTGCTCTTTGATACCAACATTTCTTTTGAAAGCCACGTGTCTAGTATCTGTAAAACTGCATTTTTCCATCTTAAAAATATATCTAAAATACGCCATATGCTCTCATTGGGAAATGCGGAACAATTAGTCCATGCGTAGGCTGCATAGATTAGGTCAGCCGGAACTGGGAACACTTCCCTTAAATCTTGATGTACTCGCTACATCATAAGAAGAATGGCATCTACGCTAATATTAGTGTCTTTGTTTATCCCGAGGTTTTCCCGCAGCCTGCCGGATCCAGGCCGTGTCCAGATCTGACGAAGGAGATCCGCCTGGACCCGATGACAATGCAGTGCTGAAGTGTCCACTATTCTCTCCCTATGGAGGATCCCTTTCCCACTCTACAGATAAAGCGTTGTGAATTCCGGCTCGCGTACCCCGAAGTGATAAAATAAAACAAAATTCTGTATCAAAATTTATAGGCAAGAAAAGTAGTTTGTTTAGGCTGGGTTGTATGAATTATAAACCTGCGCACATATTTTAAAAAGTACATAACTATAGAATCAATTCTGAATGAGCATGTGAACGCCGTCAGCGTTAATCACAGGTTCGCGTTTAAAGTCTGATCATTTCGACGGAGGTGAATCAATCAAAGTTAACCTTAGCTGGAAATAACATTATTCAAGAACCGCTATAATGCCAAAACAATCTGTTACCTTAAATTATATGTTTATCTCTGTAAAGCTGCTTTGAGACAATCCATTGTTAAAAGCGCTATATAAATGAAGATGACTTGACTTGACTTGACTATGGGATTGAGTCTCTTCTGCAGCCGGCCTCTAGTGGCCAGTGGAGGAACTGCAGTTTAACTCACTCAGTGTTGAGAGAGAGAGAGACAGGAAGGTTCTGCTTGGATTGACAGGAACAGGAAGTAGGAGAATCCCATCGTATCTTCTCTCTGATTCTCTCCTCAGTTCATTTGACTCCTGCTCGTAACCTGCGCATCTCAGATGTGAATCACAGCTCCGCTAAACTATCCTGGGACACGGCGTCTCGGAAGGTCAAAGGTTACCGCATTGTTTATGTGAAGACAGATGGAGTGCAGACCAATCAGGTGAGTGCTCAGCCGGTCGCTGGGAACTGGATTGCTGTGGCATGTCTCTGACCTTTGCCCCTTCGTTGACCCCAGGTGGAAGTGGGTCCGGTAACCACAGTGATGCTGCGTAACCTGAGCTCCGTGACGGAGTACACCGTCGCCATCTTGGCTCTCTATGAGGAGGGGCAAGCAGAAGCGCTGAGCGACACGTTCACCACCAGTGAGTCACACACACAAATCATATATTTAAATTAGTGCTGTCAACGTTAACGCATGCGATTCATTTTTGTCCAGTTTAACGGCTTAAAATATTTAACACAATTAACGAAGAATCTGTACATTTTTGCCATCCTCTGGGTAGGGTTACATTATATGATCCCGCTCTTATCCATGCTAATGCTTTTAAACCATTCAAGTGCGACAAGACGAAAGAGACCGCACTGTGTGTGAATGTCCTGTCTATGTGACACACACACGCACACACGAGACACACACACACACACACACGACACACACACACACAAGACACACACACGACACACACACACACACGCACACGCACACACACACACACACACACACACACATTTATGTCAGTTTTGTCGAGTATCCTCATAAGAGCGGTCTTAAATTAGTCAGATTAAGTCTTGAATGACCGTAACGAGTTGAGAGAGAGCGAGGCGTGTGAGATCTTAAAGGGACAGCCGCCACTAAAGCCTTCTGTCAGTAGCTAATCACAGAACAGAGGAAATCACTCGCTGCTCGCGACTAAACAACTTCTGTTGCTTTAATAACTGTGAAATTATTACATTAATATATAAACTAGTATAAACCTATAAAAATTAAGTGTTTTTAATCGCGATTAATCAAAGAGAAAAATGTGTGATTAATCGAGTTAAAGTTTTTAATTGATTGACAGCACTAATTTATATCAATGCTAAATGTTAATTTACTACACAATACTTAATATAGTCAAATAAAACCATTTAGTATAAATAAACTAAAAAGAAGCTTCCAGTGCAACGATACATATATATATAATCACGATAGATAAATTGTGTGTGTGTGTGTGCGTGCGCGTGTGTGTGTGTGTGTGTGTGTGTGTGTGTGTGTGTGTGTGTGTGTGTGTGTGTGCGTGCGTGCGTGCGTGCGTGCGTGCGTGCGTGTGTGTGTGTGTGTGTGTGTGTGTAGGTGTGGTCCCTCTGCCGCTGAGTCTCAGCTCCAGTGACGTCTCCACTGATAGCTTCAGAGTGATGTGGAAACATGCGGCGTCTGACGTCTCGTTCTACAGACTCACCTGGAGACCGGCAGCAGGAGGAGAGACTAAAGAGGTACACACACACACACACGCGCGCATGCACACACTCACTCACTCACTCACTCACTCACTCAAGTTCCCTAAGGTCCCCAAACCGGAGCGACTCCCATAACCCAGACACACTGAGATCGTCAGGAATGAGGTGGATAACATCATTAATATTTGATAAACATTCTTGTAATGTTGAGAGAAAACATTCAAATGTAACGTTCTCATAACTTTTTAAAAACAATCACATAACCGAGAGGAATCAGTGTGTGTGTGTGTGTGTGTGTGTGTGTGTGCAGGTTCTCATCAACGATAACTCGAGCTGGTGAGTGTGTGTGTGCAGGTTCTCATCAACGATAACTCGAGCTGGTTTGTGTGTGTGTGTGTGTGTGTGTGCAGGTTCTCATCAAAGATAGCTTGAGCTGGTGAGTGTGTGTGTGTGTGTGTGTGTGTGTGCAGGTTCTCATCAACGATAACTCGAGCTGGTGAGTGTGTGTGTGTGCAGGTTCTCATCAACGATAACTCGAGCTGGTGTGTGTGTGTGTGTGTTTGTGTGTGCAGGTTCTCATCAACGATAACTCGAGCTGGTTTGTGTGTGTGTGTGTGTGTGTGTGCAGGTTCTCATCAAAGATAACTCGAGCTGGTGAGTGAGTGTGTGTGTGTGTGTGTGCAGGTTCTCATCAACAATAACTCCAGCTGTGTGTGTGTCTGTGTCTGTGTCTGTGTGTGTGTGTGTGTGTGCTTTTGTTTTTGTGATATATGAGGACACAAATGTGTATAATGACATGCATATTACACTGGTATTACAACTTACACATGATATATGAGGACATTGCATGAGTCCTCATATTTCAAATAGCTTAAAAAACATAAAAAACAATGTGGTTTTTTTTTTATGTAAAAATGCAGCATGTCTCCTGTGATGGGCAGGTTTAGGGATAGGGGCAGTGTAGGGGGATAGAATATACAGTTTGTCCAGTATAAAAGTCATTACGCCTATGGAATGTCCTCATATATCACAAAAACACAGCTGTGTGTGTCCGTGTGTGTTCGTGTGTGTGTGTGCGGGATCTCAAAGTCAAAGTCAAAGTATCTTTATTTGTCTCCAGAGGAGAAATTAGTTTTGGATATAAAGAGATTTCTGCAAACAGATTACAACAGAGACAAAACACAGGTATAGAGTAAAAACAGTCAAAAGACAAAAGTACATAGAACATTAAGGCTACTCAAAGAGCTGTGCAAATAGCAAATCACCATTTTCTAACATCTGCTTGTGCTAAAGTAACATTATATCATGTCCATACATAATATTCAATCACAGATATCACGGATGTGCAATACAGGATTAAAACAATTAGTAGACAAAAAGTACATAAACATTAAGGCTACTCAAAGAGCTGTGCAAATAGCAAATCACCATTATCTCAAATCTGCATGTGCAAAACTAATATCATATCATGTCCATACATGACATTCAATCAGAGATAAACAAGACATTAATAAATTCATGGTCACGCGTTCATCGCTGATCATTTATGAGCTTAATTGAGAGAGGAACAAATGAGCGCTTATACCTATTGTATTTGCACAGAGGAACCCTGTACCTCTTTCCTGAGCTCAATAGCTCAAACTATGAAAACAACACATGAGAGTTGTCAGATATAATGATTTTAGCCTGCCTGATCATTGTCTGGTCAAAAAGCTCCTGCGGGTTGAGGGGTGCCGGTGTACCCATAATTTTACCTGCCGTCTTGACCAGATTAAAAATCTGAGTTTTTGATTTGACTGTCAAATTTCCAAACCAGCTGGTGATACCATACCGAAGAATGGACTCTTTTGTTGCTCTATAAAAGATTAGCATAATATTTTTACAGACCCCAAACACTCTAAGTATGCGCAAAAAATAAAGGCGCTGATGAGTTCTGGTACAGACATCTGTAACATGTGTGCGCCAGCTCAGGTCATTATCAATAAACACTCCTAGGTATTTAAAGGATGTCACCTGCCTAATGTCCTGACCATGGATGGTCACAGGCCTCTGATCTCCAACTGATTTGGGGTCTACTAACATTTCCACAGTTTTGCTTGTGTTGATATGAAGTTGATGTGAATCACACCAATTGACAAACTTGTCCACAGCAACTTGGTGGATGTACATGTGGCTTTCTTTAGTAAGTAAACTGAGAAGGACAGTATCATCTGAGAATTTTACTATATATTGGTTTGGCTCAGAGCTAATACAATCATTAGTATACAATGTAAACAGGAGAGGTGAGCTAACACACCCTTGGGGGGCGCCAGTGCTGCACACCGCTAGATCAGACAAAGAGGAGTTAAACTTCACCTGCTGTGGCCTGTTTGACAAGAAAGAGTGATACCATCTAATTAAAAACGGATTTACTTTTAACTGAGTTATTTTCTTAAGAAGGATATCTACCTGGATTGAATTAAAAGCAGAGCTAAAATCAACAAAAAGCATTC
>CM060609.1:44770995-44775995 GCA_030578255.1 Tiaroga cobitis | reverse complement strand
GTTAGTTAGTTGGTTGGTTGTTTGGGTTAGGGTTAGGGTTAGTTGGTTGGTTGGTTAGTTAGTTGGTTGGATGTTTGGTTGGTTAGTTGGTTGTTAGGGTTAGTTGGTTGGTTGGTTGTTTTGTTAGTTAGTTGGTTTTGTTAGTTAGTTGGTTGTTTGATTAGTTGTTTGGTTAGTTAGTTAGTTAGGTAGTTGGTTGGTTAGTTGGTTGTTTGATTAGTTAGTTGGTTGTTTGATTAGTTAGTTAGTTAGTTAGTTGGTTGGTTGATTGTTTAGTTAGTTAGTTGGTTGGTTGGTTAGTTAGTTGGTTGGTTGGATGTTTGGTTGGTTAGTTGGTTGTTAGGGTTAGTTGGTTGGTTGGTTGTTTTGTTGGTTAGTTAGTTGGTTGTTTGATTAGTTGTTTGGTTAGTTAGTTAGTTAGTTAGTTGGTTGGTTAGTTGGTTGTTTGATTAGTTAGTTGGTTGTTTGATTAGTTAGTTAGTTAGTTAGTTAGTTAGTTAGTTAGTTGGTTGGTTGATTGTTTAGTTAGTTGGTTGTTTGGTTGGTTAGTTAGTTAGATGCTTAGTTGGTTACCAACTAACTAAACAACCAACTAACCAACGGTTGGTTGGTTGGTTGGTTGGTTGGTTGATTAGTTATTTGGTTGGTTAGTTGGTTGGTTGGTTTGTTGGTTAGTTAGTTGGTTGGTTGGTTGGTTGGTTGGTTTGTTCAGTTAGTTAACCAACTAACTAACTGAACAAACAACTAACTAACCAAACAACCAACTAACTAACCAACCAACCAGCTAAATAAACAACCACCTAACCAACCAAACAACCAACTACCTAACTAACTAACTAACTAACCAAACAACCAACTAAACAAACAACCAACTAACCAACCAACCAACTAACTAACCCTAACAACCAACCAAATAACCAACCAATGAAAAACACAACTAACTAACCAAACAACCAACCAACTAACTAACTAACCAAACAACCAACCAACTAACTAAACAAACAACCAACTAACTAACTAACCCTAACAAACAACCAACTAACTAACCAACCAAACAACTAATCAAACAACCAACTAACTAACTAACCAACCAAACAACCAACCAACTAGTTAGTTAGTTAGTTAGTTAGGTAGTTGATTGTTTGGTTGGTTAGGTGGTTGTTTGTTTAGCTGGTTGTTTGTTTAGCTGGTTGGTTGGTTAGTTAGTTGGTTGTTTGGTTAGTTAGTTGTTTGTTCAGTTTGTTAGTTGGTTGGTTGTTTGTTTGGTTAGTTAGTTGGTTGTTTGGTTAGTTAGTTAGTTGGTTGTTTTGTTAGTTAGGTAGTTGGTTGTTTGGTTGGTTAGTTGGTTGTTTGGTTAGTTAGTTAGTTAGTTGGTTGGTTGGTTGGTTGGTTAGTTAGTTGGTGGTTTGATTAGTTAGTTGGTTGTTTAAGTTGATTAGTATGGCGAGCAGGACGAGTCCGGTAGTGTGATTGATGATGAGCTTCACCTGCGCGACACCCCGGTCTCGTATTTCTCACTGAGGAGTGAAAGCATAAAAAGAGGAGCGACGAAATGGTTTGGTTGGTTGGTTGGTTGGTTAGTTAGTTAGCTGGTTGTTTGGTTAGTTAGTTGCTTGTTTTGTTAGTTAGGTAGTAGGTTGGTTGGTTGTTTGGTTGGTTAGTTGGTTGTTTGGTTAGTTAGTTAGTTAGTTAGTTAGTTAGTTAGTTAGTTGGTTGGTTGTTTGGTTAGTTAGTTGCTTGTTTGGTTAGTTAGTTAGTTAGTTGGTTGTTTTGTTAGTTAGGTAGTTGGTTGTTTGGTTGGTTAGTTGGTTGTTTGGTTAGTTAGTTAGTTAGTTAGTTGGTTGGTTGGTTGGTTAGTTAGTTGGTGGTTTGATTAGTTAGTTGGTTGTTTGGTTGATTAGTTGGTTGTTTGGTTAGTTAGTTGGTTGGTTGTTTATTTAGTTAGTTAGTTGGTGGTTTGGTAAGTTGGTTGTTTGGTAAGTTAGTTGGTTGATTGGTGTGTGTTCATATGTGTGTGTGTGTGTGTGTGTGTGTGCAGCGCAGCGTCTGGCCATCAGGAATCTGCAGCTGAGTGACGTGACGACCTTCAGCATGCGTGTGTCATGGGACGCTGCGGGTCCAAACGTGCGTCAGTACCGCGTGTCGTACATAAGCACGCGAGGAGACCGCGCGGAACAGGTGGTGAGTGTGTGAATCTCACATTCAGTCAACTCGTACATGTGTGTGTCATTCAGAAATTGTGATTTAAATGTCACCAAGGTTTCACCAACATGATCAGGATAGCAAACAGGATTTATTGAAATTGCAATATAAATTGAGATAATCAAATACCATTGTGTTCTAGCAAGTGTGTTTATGAATTTATAGCTGTCATGGATTTCAAGCTGTAGAAAAAAAGAGATTTGCATCAGTCCATTTCTCCTTCAAAAACCCTTTGGCTCTGAAAGTATTGTGTCTTCTGTTGAGTTTGGAAGCGTGTGTTTATCTCTTTATTGCTTTCATCTGTGGGAGAGTCTAGCTCTGGCCCTGAGTGTGTGTGTGTCTTCACCGCGGGATCATTCTCTGTGATGAGTGTGTGTTTTCTCTGCTGTGATGAGTGTGTGTGTGTTTCCTCTGCTGTAATGTGTGTGTGTGTGTGTGTGTGTGTGTGTGTGTGTGTGTGTGTGTGTGTTTGCAGGCGATGGTTCCCGCGTCTCAGACCTCAGTGTTGCTGCAGCCTCTCCTGTCGGACACTGAATACAGTGTTAGTGTGTCTGCGATCTACAGTTCTGGCGACGGCCCGCCCATCACACGCCTCGCTCGCACACGTGAGTCCCCTCTCACACACACACACATACACACACACACACACACACACACACACACACACACACACACACACACAGACACTCACCCACTGAGTAAAGCGTCAGTGTGTCTGCGATCTACAGCGACAGCCCGCCCATCACACGCCTCGCTCGCACACGTGAGTTCCCTCACTCCGGACTTCTGGGTAATATTGGAACATCTCCATTAACCCTCTGGGGACCAGAAACGCGCCGGCGCGTTTTGCTCGTTTTTTTTCACATAGCAGAAAAATAGACTTAAAGTACTACCATCATTTCTGTTCATATAGAGTTAAGAAATATGAGAAAATAATCTGTTAAATGTCTACTTTTTTATGTGCCCACATACAATCGAAATAAAATATTGTGCTTTTGTAAAATAAAGAATATAAACAGGGTGTGCGTTCTGCCTCTCGGTCACCGTGAACTTTTTTCCTGGAGCACGTCTCTAATCTTCAACACAACTCAGCAAATACTATTCACCCAGACATGAGCAATATATCTTTTAAATCATTTGAGTTTGTACTTTTAAATGATCCGATTCAAAACTAAAATTATTATTCTCCGTTTATGTCATCTATATAAAAAGAGAGACGTGTCAGCCCGTCTCATTATTGTTCTCTCAGCTGACTATCTCTGGTAATGTGACACGCCCACGGAGAGCACGCGCTATTCAAACGCAAATATGTGAAGCAACACATTGAGACACGTTAACGCCCATAAACTCTGAAAACACACATTATTTTTTAGTCAGATTAATCTACTGTCGTCTTGCGCGGCTATATGAGGAACAATCCTGGGACATTTACCACTGGGTTTATTTTCACTTCGAGGATGAACAGATTCAGCTGAGAAGTAAGTGTTTTTTGCAAGTGCTTTGTTCTAATCGCGATATAGAATAACGTAGTGTCTGTAAACGGAAAAATAGCATACTGTTAAATGTGAATCATGTTTGTGTGTGTGTGTGTGTGTGTGTGTGAATGAATGAATGAATGAATGCACAGATACGCACTGTTACAGACTAAATAACAGACAACATTTCGTTGACTCGTTTTGGATAAAGTTTTTACTCTAAAATAGACATCAAATAAGCTTTTTTTTAGGAGTTTCTGCTCATATGTTAAATATATAGTATGTTTTGTCAATAAACTAATCAACTAAGATGTTATAGTGTTTGTTCAAGCTATATCAAAATAATGAATCCTCAACTTTGAAATATGTATGATCAAACTAAGACATTTATGGAGAAAGACAATTTTCTTTTCAAGATGTTTCCAACTCTAACTTTGAACTTTGAACTGAAATAAAACCATGTCTATATGGTGAAGGGTGTGTGATAGAAGTGTCCAGACGTATGCACCCTGTATTTTCCTTATATAAATCCAAACAATCTAAAAGCCATTCTTTTTTAAATCTCCTCATTCTTTCTGCAAGGCTCCTGTAATGATATGGCCTGATAGCACCTAATAGGGCCATTATGGGGAGGGTCTTTGTCTTTCTCAGGTGTGGAATGCCACACATATTAATGAGAGATCAAGCCTCCTGCATAAAGCTTTCTCAAACAAAACACGTCATTAAAAATGTAAAAGACTTTATTGACTTATCTGAATGAGTAGTCAGGATGATTCTCACATTGTTTTGGAGCAAATATTCTAGGCTATGTGATACAATTTTCAAAAGTCTTGTGAAGAAATAATCAATATGTGTTTTGTGGTCTTATTTCAGCAACTTTCATTTTTATTTTTTTCAATAACCACGCATAAACATTATTCTATTAAAAATACAAACATGTACATACATGTTGCTCAGATCTCATTGTAGCCAAGTTTGTGCTATGTAGAGTGAATTTACACCTTTGCCATTAACATGTTTATAAATAACTGAAAAAAGCACAAATGTCAGTGCATGTCAAAACATCCCAAGGGCCCCAAAAACACTCTGGTCCCCAGAGGGTTAATGTCTTCTGCATTAATGTTGAGATTTTTAGTTAAACATGAATCCAAGACATAATAATGACAATATAATCATCTAAATCCTGTTCAAAATTAATCTCACAAAACAGAAAATGTCAACTTTCTGTCGCTAGTAAACAGCCTGACAGATGAGCAGGTCAGTGGTGTGTAAGTTCACCCAGATGAGTAATGAGCTCCTCTTCCTCCTCCTCCTCCTCTCCCC
>CM060609.1:44748495-44765995 GCA_030578255.1 Tiaroga cobitis | reverse complement strand
ACAAAGATGTGTTATAAGGAAAGGAAAAAGAAAGTTAGTAAAATGAACTTCAACTGTCAGAAGGACAGCTCATGAAGAACCAATCATGTACAGAAAGGAATGTTCGAATTCAGAGGAACAGTTCAGAAGAAACGTTAATAATAAAGATTGAGAAGTTTGGATCAGTTGTGCTCCTTTTTTGGAATACTTGAATACTATTTTTTTGTTGAATACTTGATGCGGCCCAGCCTGACCCAGACTCCCCCTCCAGCGGCCCCCAGTTAAGTTGAGTTTGAGACCCCTGTGTAAGATGGTAAAGATGGTGCAGTGCGACACCAGTTCTTGCCTCACTAACACACTGTAAAGACTTCAAAATGTTCAGTTGTCTCGGTTAAATGACCGGAACTGAATGTCCTTTAACACTGGCACGTTAGTTGAACCAACTGAAGACTTTCAATGAAACAAATCAACATAAAACTGAGTTTTGACCTCCAAAATCTTTTCATATTTCATCATAATTTATGAGAAATTGGATTCCAAACATTTTAGATGTTATGAGACAGAATTAAGAGATTTATTCAGACATGATCGCATGATTTAGACACGTTCAGACGGACAGTGACGAGCATCAGCTGTACAGTAGTCTTGTGTTGTTTGTAATGGTGAAATGTGTGTGTAGTTCCTGTGAGCACGACTCCGCCCACCACAGCCAGAAGCTCCGCCCCTCCACCCACACTTCCCGCCACTAAAGAAGGTATGTGTCACATGACATCGTGAGGGTTCGGGACGTACAGCAGGCTTCATCAGTGTGTGTGTGTGTGTTAGTGTGTCGCGCTGCTAAAGCAGATCTGGTGTTTCTGGTGGACGGATCATGGAGTATCGGAGACGACAACTTCCAGAAGATCATCCGGTTCCTGTACAGCACAGCGGGATCTCTGGACCAGATCGGTCCGAGCGGCACTCAGGTGAGGAACACGCTCTCAGGTGAGGAACACACACTCAGGTGAGGAACACACACTCAGGTGAGGAACGTGAGGAACACACACTCAGGTGAGGAACACACACTCAGGTGAGGAACACACACTCAGGTGAGGAACACACACTCAGGTGAGGAACACACACTCAGGTGAGGAACACACTCTCAGGTGAGGAACACACACTCAGGTGAGGAACACACACTCAGGTGAGGAACACACTCAGGTGAGGAACACACTCTCAGGTGAGGAACACACACTCAGGTGAGTAACACACTCTCAGGTGAGTAACACACACTCAGGTGAGGAACACACACTCAGGTGAGGAACACACACTCAGGTGAGGAACACACACTCAGGTGAGGAACACACTCTCAGGTGGGGAACACACTCTCAGGTGAGGAACACACTCTCAGGTGAGGAACACACTCAGGTGAGGAACACACACTCAGGTGAGGAACACGCACTCAGGTGAGAAACACACACTCAGGTGAGGAACACACACTCAGGTGAGGAACACACACTCAGGTGAGGAACACACACTCAGGTGAGGAACACACTCAGGTGAGGAACACACACTCAGGTGAGGAACACACACTCAGGTGAGGAACACCCACTCAGGTGAGGAACACACACTCAGGTGAGGAACAAACACTCAGGTGAGGAACACACACTCAGGTGAGGAACACACACTCAGGTGAGTAACACACACTCAGGTGAGGAACACACTCAGGTGAGGAACACGCACTGAGGTGAGGAACACGCACTCAGGTGAGGAACACGCACTCAGGTGAGGAACACACACTCAGGTGAGGAACACACACTCAGGTGAGGAACACACACTCAGGTGAGGAACACACACTCAGGTGAGGAACACACACTCAGGTGAGGAACACACTCAGGTGAGGAACACACACTGAGGTGAGGAACACACACTCAGGTGAGGAACACACACTGAGGTGAGGAACACACACTCAGGTGAGGAACACGCACTCAGGTGAGGAACACACACTCAGGTGAGGAACACACACTCAGGTGAGGAACACACACTCAGGTGAGGAACACACACTCAGGTGAGGGACACACACTCAGTTGAGGAACACACACTCAGGTGAGGAACACACACTCAGGTGAGGAACACACACTCAGGTGAGGAACACACACTCAGGTGAGGAACACACACTCAGGTGAGGAACACACACTCAGTTGAGGAAAACGCTCTCAGGTTAGGAATACACACTCAAAAATATGAAAATATAGAGCAATTTTTTTGTATACAGTTTGCATGTCAGCGTATGAACCTGTTTGTGTGTGTCTGTGTTTGTGTGTGACTCTAATTTAGATATTAAAGCACCCTAATATTTGATCCTGTCTAAATATATATCCAAATGCAAAACCCTGACCATGCAAAAACCATGCAAAAGTAATTTATATGATTATTGTTTTGCCTTATTGTGTTATGATCATGAACAGGCACCTCACGATTCAATCCGTGTGTGTGTGTGTGTGTGTGTGTGTGTGTGTGTGTGCGCGCACGTGCGTGTGTGTGTGTGTGTGTGTGTGTGTGCGTGCGTGTGTGTGTGTGTGTGTGTGTGTGTGTGCACGTGCGTGCGTGTGTGTGTACGTGCGTGCGTGTGTGTGTGTGTGTGTGTGTGTGTGTGTGTGTGTCTCAGGTGGCCATCGCTCAGTTCAGTGACGACGCCCGCACCGAGTTCAAGCTCAGCTCGCACATTAATAAAGAAAGCCTTCTCGACGCCATTCAGAGGATCTCATATAAAGGAGGAAACACCAAGACAGGCAAAGACAAACCCACACACACACATCCGCTCTGCTGTAACACCCCGATGCTCGTGAGTGTGTGTGACCTCTGACCTCTGACCTCAGGCAGGGCCATGCAGCACGTGAAGGCGTCGGTGATGACGGAAGTGGGCGGGGCCAGAAGGGGCGTGCCGAAGGTGCTGGTGGTGCTGACGGACGGGCGTTCCCAAGACGACGTGCTCCAGGTGTCCCAGGAGATCCAGGCCGAAGGTGCGCCGCAAGGCCTTCCTCACACCTTCAGCTCTTCAGACGGGCGATATCTCATGTGGTGTGTGTGTGTGTGCAGGTTATGTGGTGTTTGCCATCGGGTTCGCCGATGCCGATTACGGCGAGCTGGTGAGTATCGCCAGCAAACCCAGCGAGAGACACGTGTTCTTCGTGGACGATCTGGACGCTTTCAGAAATATTGAAGAGAAACTGATTACCTTCGTTTGTGAAGCTGCATCAGCTAGTAAGTGTGTGTGTGTGTGTGTGTGTGTGTGTGTGTGTGTGTGTGTGTGTGTGTGTAAAATAAAATAAAGTAAATTTAAAACAGTTTTCTGTTAGGGTTAGTTTATAGTATTTATAACTATCTGTGTGTAACAGCAGTTCTGCAGTGAGGTAAACGTGTGTGTGTGTGTTGACGTGTTGCTGTGTTGTTGTTTGCAGCGTGTCCGTCGGTACCCATGAGCGGCAGCACTTTATCAGGTAAATGAAACAAAGCTATTTTTTGTCTTGTGTAATATATGTGAACATCTTTCATGTAAAATATCTTATTCAGGACAGTACTAAATAAAACATAAGATGCATTTTGTACGATCCCTATTATTTTGTTAAAATAATTAAAATTTAGCAGATTCTGCAAGGTGTATGTAAACACTATGTAAAGACTTTATATATAATATATGTATATAATTTTCTGAATTAATATCAATATAATAATTTATAATTGTAACTCATCACTTTTACTAAAAAAAATATTTAAAGGTTGAATTGTGAAGGTTTATCATTTACAAAAGTTTTTGTCAAAATCGGTATGATTTGAACTGTAAAGTTGTTTAAATCATCGTGTTTACAGTCATTTGATTGTTTGGATGTTATTATAGATATTGGTCTTCCGTGTGACCATGTGATGCGTGTGATGCGTGTGATGGTAAATGGACTGCATTTATATAGCGCTTTCACAGACCCAAAGGCCACCAAAGCGCTTTACACATTGCCTCACATTCACCCATTCACTCATTCATTCATTCATTCATACACCTACGGCGGGGTCAGCCATGCAAGGCGCCATCCAGCTCGTCGGGTGCAGCTGGGGTTAGGTGTCTTGCTCATGGACACCTCGACACTTGGTCAGGTGGAACCGGGGATTGAACCGGGGATTGAACCACCAACCTTCTGGTTTGTAGACAACCTACATGAACCACTGAGCCACTTCCGAGCCACTGTGATCCATCTGACCGTGTGACCGTGTGACTGTGTGATCCGTGTGACTGTGTGATCCGTGTGATGCGTGTGACTGTGTGATCCGTCTGACTGTGTGATGCGTGTGATCCGTGTGATCCGTGTGACCGTGTGATGCGTGTGACCGTGTGATCCGTGTGATCCGTGTGATCCGTGTTTGTCAGGGTTCAGGATGATGGAGACCTTTGGGCTGGTCGAGCATCTGTACAGCAACGTGAGCGGCGTGTCGATGGAGCCGGGGACCTTTAACAGCTTCAGCAGCTTCAGACTCGGCAGCGGCGCACTCCTGACACAGCCCACCAGGTGACGCTCTCTCTCTCACACACACACACACACACACACACACACACACACACACACTCCTGACACAGCCCACCAGGTGACGCTCTCTCTCTCACACACACACACACACACACACACACACACACACACACACACACACACTCCTGACACAGCCCACCAGGTGACGCTCTCTCTCTCACACACACACATACACACACACACACACACACACACACACACACACACACACTCCTGACACAGCCCACCAGGTGACGCTCTCTCTCTCACACACACACACACACACACACACACACTCCTGACACAGCCCACCAGGTGACGCTCTCTCTCTCACACACACACACACACACACACACACACACTCCTGACACAGCCCACCAGGTGACGCTCTCTCTCTCACACACACACACACACACACACACACACACACACACACACACACACTCCTGACACAGCCCACCAGGTGACGCTCTCTCTCTCACACACACACACACACACACACACACACACACTCCTGACACAGCCCACCAGGTGACGCTCTCTCACACACACACTCCTGACACAGCCAACCAGATGACGCTCTCTCACACACACACACACACACACACACACACACACACACACACACACTCCTGACACAGCCCACCAGGTGACGCTCTCTCTCTCACACACACACACACACACACACACTCCTGACACAGCCCACCAGGTGACGCTCACTCACACACACACACACACACACACACACACACACTCCTGACACAGCCCACCAGGTGACGCTCTCTCACACACATGCGCCCATTAGTTGACTGTAGAGGACTTGGCGGGGCAATCGGTGTTCAGGCATGCGTATGGTGTGCCCTATCCAGCGCAGATGTTTTTTGGCAACAGCTGCTTCCATACAGATTGAGTCAGTGTTGCTGAGGATGCCTGTATGGGGGATTCGGTCCTCCCAGGACAACCTGAGGATCTTCTGTAGGCAGCGAATGTGGAAGGCCTCTAGGTTGATGATGTGCTGGCGGTATGGGGTCCATGACTGGGGGGTGTGGGGGCGGGGGTAGTGAGATGGTGGTGAGATGGGACATGACCTCGGTTTTTTTAATGTTGACCTGTAGACCAAAGGATTGGTACAGACTGGATATTGTGTTAAGGGTGTGCTGCATAGAGTCTGGGCTGTGAGCTAAGACAGCACAGTCATCAACATACTGAAGCTCACAGATTTGGCGGGTCTTTGTCTTTGTGCGGGCCTGGAGCCGACGGATGTTGAAAAGCCTTCCGTCAAGTCGGTATTCCACATGGACACCGTCTTCATGTCCCATGACAAGGTGGAAGAGGCAGGTTGATGGCAGAGAGGAGGATGTTAAAGAGCACCGGAGCCAAGACACAGCCTTGCTTCACCCCAACGTTTACCTCGAAGGACTCTGACTGGAGTTCTCCAGTGAGCACTCTGGCTTGCATCCCGGCATGCAGTTGCTGTAGGATGCGGAGAAACTTGGGTGAAACTCCAAGTTTGGAGAGGTGTTTCCAGAGCAGTTCACGGTTGATGGTGTCAAAAGCTTTGCTGAGGTCGATGAAGGCAACGTAAAGGTCTTTGTGATGGGGTGGTGATGGCGCAGTGGATAAGACACATGCCTTTGGTGTGAGAGACCCGGGTTCGAATCCACTGTGAGACACCAATGTGTCCCTGAGCAAGACACTTAACCCCTAGTTGCTCCAGAGTGCGACCTCTGACATATATAGCAATTGTAAGTCGCTTTGGATAAAAGCGTCAGCTAAATGAATAAATGTAAATGTAAATGTTCTCGGCTCTTCTCCATCAGCTGCCTCAAGACAAAAAACATGTCTGTCATGGATCTGGTCTTCCGGAAGCCACACTGAGTTTCCGGGAAGCACAGCTTCCGAGATGTGATCAACCAGTCTGCTGAGCATGATCTTGGCCAGGACTTTCCCTGCGATGGAGGCTCTCTCACACACACACACACTCCTGACACAGCCCACCAGGTGACGCTCTCTCACACACACACACACACACACACTCCTGACACAGCCCACCAGGTGACGCTCTCTCACACACACACACACACACACACACACTCCTGACACAGCCCACCAGGTGACGCTCTCTCACACACACACACTCCTGACACAGCCCACCAGGTGACGCTCACACACACACACACACACACACACACTCTTGACACAGCCCACCAGGTGACGCTCACACACACACACACACAGACACACACTCCTGGCACAGCCCACCAAGTGGTACACTCATACTCACACACGCTCATACTCTCGCTCATACTCACACTCACGCTCATACTCTCGCTCATACTCACATTTACGCTCACACTCACGCTCACACTCACGCTCATACTCTCGCTCACACTCACGCTCATACTCATACTCACACACGCTCACACTCACGCTCATACTCACACTCACGCTCATACTCTCGCTCATACTCACACTCACGCTCACACTCACGCTCATACTCACGCTCATACTCACGCTCATACTCACACTCATACTCACACTCATACTCACACTCACACTCTCGCTCATACTCACTCATACTCACACACGCTCACACTCACGCTCATACTCACACTCATACTCACACTCACGCTCATACTCACTCATACTCACACACGCTCACACTCACGCTCATACTCTCGCTCATACTCACACACGCTCACACTCTCGCTCATACTCTCGCTCATACTCACACACGCTCACACTCACGCTCATACTCACACTCACGCTCATACTCTCGCTCATACTCACACTCACGCTCATACTCTCGCTCATACTCACACTCTCGCTCATACTCACACTCACCCTCACACTCACGCTCATACTCTCGCTCATACTCACACACACGCTCATACTCTCGCTCACACTCACGCTCACTCACATACTCACTCATACTCACACACGCTCATACTCACGCTCATACTCACACTCACGCTCACACTCATACTCACTCACACTCACACTCACGCGCATACTCTCGCTCATACTCACACTCACGCTCACACTCACACTCATACTCTCGCTCATACTCACACTCACGCTCATACTCATACTCACTCATACTCACACACGCTCACACTCACGCTCATACTCACACTCACGCTCATACTCTCGCTCATACTCACACTCACGCTCACACTCACGCTCATACTCTCGCTCATACTCACTCACTCATACTCACATTCATACACACTCACGCTCATACTCACACTCATACTCACGCTCATACTCACACTCACGCTCACACTCACACTCATACTCTCACTCATACTCACACTCACGCTCACACTCACGCTCACACTCACACTCACGCTCACGCTCACACTCACTCATACTCACACACGCTCACGCTCATACTCACACTCACGCTCATACTCACACTCACGCTCATACTCACACTCACGCTCATACTCACACTCACGCTCATACTCACACTCACGCTCATACTCACACTCATACTCATACTCACACACGCTCACACTCACGCTCATACTCTTGCTCATACTCACGCTCACACTCTCGCTCATACTCACGCTCACGCTCATACTCACACTCACACTCACTCTCATACTCTCGCTCATACTCACGCTCACACTCTCGCTCATACTCACACTCACACTCACCCTCACACTCTCGCTCATACTCACACTCACGCTCACACTCACGCTCATACTCACACTCACGCTCATACTCTCGCTCATACTCACACTCACCCTCACACTCACACTCACCCTCACACTCACACTCACCCTCACACTCTCGCTCATACTCACGCTCACGCTCATACTCACACTCTCGCTCACACTCACACTCACCCTCATACTCTTGCTCATACTCACACTCACGCTCACACTCACACTCACCCTCACACTCACGCTCATACTCTCGCTCATACTCACACTCACCCTCACACTCACGCTCATGCTCATACTCATACTCACTCACACTCACGCTCACACTCTCGCTCATACTCACACTCACCCTCACACTCTCGCTCACTCACACTCACCCTCACACTCACGCTCATACTCTCGCTCATACTCACACTCACGCTCACACTCACGCTCATACTCATACTCACTCATACTCACACACGCTCACACTCACGCTCATACTCACACTCACGCTCATACTCTCGCTCATACTCACACTCACGCTCACACTCACGCTCACACTCACACTCACGCTCATACTCATACTCACTCATACTCACACACGCTCATACTCACGCTCATACTCACACTCACGCTCATACTCTCGCTCATACTCACACTCACACTCACGCTCATACTCATACTCACTCATACTCACACTCACGCTCATACTCTCGCTCATACTCACACTCACGCTCACACTCACGCTCATACTCACACTCACACTCTCGCTCATACTCTCGCTCATACTCTCGCTCATACTCACACACGCTCACACTCACGCTCATACTCACACTCACGCTCATACTCTCGCTCATACTCACACTCACGCTCATACTCTCGCTCATACTCACACTCTCGCTCATACTCTCGCTCATACTCACACTCATACACACTCACGCTCATACTCACACTCATACTCACGCTCATACTCACGCTCACACTCATACTCTCACTCACACTCACGCTCACACTCACGCTCACGCTCACGCTCATACTCACTCATACTCACACACGCTCACGCTCATACTCACACTCACGCTCATACTCACACTCACGCTCATACTCACACTCACGCTCATACTCACACTCTCGCTCATACTCACACTCATACTCACTCATACTCACACACGCTCACACTCACGCTCACACTCTCGCTCATACTCACGCTCACGCTCATACTCACACTCACACTCACTCTCATACTCTCGCTCATACTCACGCTCACACTCTCGCTCATACTCACACTCACACTCACCCTCACACTCTCGCTCATACTCACACTCACGCTCACACTCACGCTCATACTCACACTCACGCTCATACTCTCGCTCATACTCACACTCACCCTCACACTCACGCTCACACTCACCCTCACACTCACGCTCATACTCACACTCACCCTCACACTCTCGCTCATACTCACGCTCACGCTCATACTCACACTCTCGCTCATACTCACACTCACCCTCATACTCTTGCTCATACTCACACTCACGCTCACACTCACCCTCACACTCACGCTCATACTCTCGCTCATACTCACACTCACACTCACCCTCACACTCACGCTCACACTCACGCTCATGCTCATACTCATACTCACTCACACTCACGCTCACACTCTTGCTCATACTCACACTCACCCTCACACTCTCGCTCACTCACACTCACCCTCACACTCACGCTCATACTCTCGCTCATACTCACACTCACGCTCACACTCACGCTCATACTCATACTCACTCATACTCACACACGCTCACACTCACGCTCATACTCACACTCACGCTCATACTCTCGCTCATACTCACACTCACGCTCATACTCATACTCACTCATACTCACACTCACGCTCATACTCACGCTCATACTCACACTCACGCTCATACTCTCGCTCATACTCACACTCACGCTCACACTCACGCTCATACTCACACTCACGCTCACACTCTCGCTCATACTCTCGCTCATACTCACACACGCTCACACTCACGCTCATACTCACACTCACGCTCATACTCTCGCTCATACTCACACTCACGCTCATACTCTCGCTCATACTCACACTCTCGCTCATACTCTCGCTCATACTCACACACACGCTCACACTCACGCTCACACACATACTCACTCATACTCACACACGCTCATACTCACGCTCATACTCACAATCACGCTCACACTCATACTCATACTCTCGCTCATACTCACACTCACGCTCATACTCATACTCACTCATACTCACACACGCTCACACTCACGCTCATACTCACACTCACGCTCATACTCTCGCTCATACTCACACTCACGCTCACACTCACGCTCATACTCTCGCTCATACTCATACTCACTCATACTCACACTCATACACACTCACGCTCATACTCACACTCATACTCACGCTCATACTCACGCTCA
This sequence comes from Tiaroga cobitis, assembly GCA_030578255.1. Classification (NCBI taxonomy): domain Eukaryota; kingdom Metazoa; phylum Chordata; class Actinopteri; order Cypriniformes; family Leuciscidae; genus Tiaroga; species Tiaroga cobitis. The sequence goes on along the minus strand of CM060609.1, from coordinate 44,755,368 downwards.
CACTCACACTCATACTCTCACTCACACTCACACTCACGCTCACGCTCACGCTCATACTCACTCATACTCACACACGCTCACGCTCATACTCACACTCACGCTCATACTCACACTCACGCTCATACTCACACTCACGCTCATACTCACACTCTCGCTCATACTCACACTCATACTCACTCATACTCACACACGCTCACACTCACGCTCATACTCTCGCTCATACTCACGCTCACTCTCGCTCATACTCTTGCTCATACTCACGCTCACACTCTCGCTCATACTCACACTCACTCTCATACTCTCGCTCATACTCACGCTCACACTCTCGCTCATACTCACACTCACGCTCACACTCACGCTCATACTCACACTCACCCTCACACTCACGCTCATACTCTCGCTCATACTCACACTCACCCTCACACTCACGCTCACACTCACACTCACGCTCACGCTCATACTCACACTCTCGCTCATACTCACACTCACCCTCATACTCTCGCTCATACTCACGCTCACACTCACACTCACGCTCATACTCTCGCTCATACTCACACTCACGCTCACACTCACGCTCATACTCACACTCACCCTCAAACTCACGCTCATACTCTCGCTCATACTCACACTCACCCTCACACTCACGCTCACACTCACGCTCATACTCACACTCACCCTCACACTCTCGCTCATACTCACGCTCACACTCACACTCTCGCTCATACTCACACTCACCCTCATACTCTCGCTCATACTCACACTCACCCTCACACTCACGCTCATACTCTCGCTCATACTCACACTCACACTCACGCTCACTCACACTCACGCTCATACTCACACTCACCCTCACACTCACGCTCACTCACACTCACGCTCACACTCACGCTCATACTCACACTCACCCTCACACTCTCGCTCATACTCACACTCACCCTCACACTCTCGCTCACTCACACTCACCCTCACACTCACGCTCATACTCTCGCTCATACTCACTCACGCTCACACTCACACTCATACTCACTCATACTCACACACGCTCACACTCACGCTCATACTCACACTCACGCTCATACTCTCGCTCATACTCACACTCACGCTCATACTCATACTCACTCATACTCACACACGCTCATACTCACGCTCATACTCACACTCACGCTCATACTCTCGCTCATACTCACACTCACACTCACGCTCACACTCACACTCACGCTCACACTCATACTCCCTCATACTCACACTCACGCTCATACTCACGCTCATACTCACACTCACGCTCATACTCTCGCTCATACTCACACTCACGCTCACACTCATACTCTCACGCTCACACTCACGCTCATACTCATACTCACTCATACTCACACACGCTCACGCTCATACTCACGCTCATACTCACACTCACGCTCATACTCACACTCACGCTCATACTCACACTCACGCTCATACTCACACTCACGCTCATACTCACACTCACGCTCATACTCACACTCACGCTCATACTCACACTCACGCTCATACTCACACTCATACTCACACTCTCGCTCATACTCACACTCATACTCACTCATACTCACACACGCTCACACTCACGCTCATACTCTCGCTCATACTCACGCTCACTCTCGCTCATACTCTCGCTCATACTCACGCTCACACTCTCGCTCATACTCACGCTCACGCTCATACTCACACTCACGCTCACACTCACACTCACTCTCATACTCTCGCTCATACTCACGCTCACACTCTCGCTCATACTCACACTCACCCTCACACTCTCGCTCACTCACACTCACCCTCACACTCATGCTCATACTCTCGCTCATACTCACACTCACACTCACGCTCATACTCACACTCACCCTCACACTCACGCTCATACTCTCGCTCATACTCACACTCACCCTCACACTCACGCTCATACTCTCGCTCATACTCACAGTCACGCTCACTCACGCTCACACTCACACTCACGCTCATACTCACACTCACCCTCACACTCACGCTCATACTCACACTCACGCTCACACTCACGCTCACACTCACGCTCACACTCACGCTCACACTCACTCATACTCACACACGCTCACACTCACGCTCATACTTACACTCACGCTCATACTCTCGCTCATACTCACACTCACGCTCACACTCACACTCACGCTCATACTCATACTCACTCATACTCACACACGCTCATACTCACGCTCATACTCACACTCACGCTCATACTCTCGCTCACGCTCACGCTCACACTCACACTCACACTCACACTCACGCTCACACTCATACTCACACTCATACTCACACTCACCCTCACACTCACGCTCACACTCACCCTCACGCTCATACTCATACTCATACTCACTCATACTCACACTCACGCTCATACTCACGCTCATACTCACACTCACGCTCATACTCTCGCTCATACTCACACTCAGGCTCACGCTCACGCTCATACTCATACTCACTCATACTCACACACGCTCACACTCACGCTCATACTTACACTCACGCTCATACTCACACTCACGCTCACGCTCACACTCACACTCACGCTCACACTCACGCTCATACTCATACTCACTCACGCTCATACTCACGCTCATACTCACACTCACGCTCATACTCTCGCTCACACTCACGCTCACACTCACGCTCACACTCACGCTCATACTCACACTCACGCTCATACTCACACTCACACTCACACTCACACTCACGCTCACACTCACCCTCACACTCACGCTCACGCTCATACTCATACTCACTCATACTCACACTCACGCTCATACTCACGCTCATACTCACACTCATACTCACACTCATACTCTCGCTCATACTCACACTCACGCTCACACTCACGCTCATACTCATACTCACTCATACTCACACACGCTCACGCTCATACTCACACTCACGCTCATACTCTCGCTCATACTCACACTCACACTCACACTCACTCACACTCACGCTCATACTCATACTCACTCATACTCACACACGCTCACACTCACGCTCATACTCACTCACGCTCATACTCTCGCTCATACTCACGCTCACGCTCATACTCACGCTCACTCACACTCACTCATACTCACACACGCTCACACTCACGCTCATACTCACACTCACGCTCATACTCACACTCATACTCACTCATACTCACACACGCTCACACTCACACTCACACTCACACTCACCCTCACACTCACGCTCATACTCTCGCTCATACTCACGCTCACACTCACACTCACGCTCATACTCACTCATACTCACACACGCTCACACTCACGCTCATACTTACACTCACGCTCATACTCTCGCTCATACTCACAGTCACGCTCACTCACGCTCACACTCACACTCACGCTCATACTCACACTCACCCTCACACTCACGCTCATACTCTCGCTCATACTCACACTCACGCTCACACTCACGCTCACGCTCATACTCATACTCATACTCACTCATACTCACACACGCTCACACTCACGCTCATACTTACACTCACGCTCATACTCTCGCTCATACTCACGCTCACACTCACGCTCACACTCACACTCACGCTCATACTCATGCTCATACTCACACTCACGCTCATACTCTCGCTCACACTCACGCTCACACTCACACTCACACTCACGCTCATACTCACACTCACGCTCATACTCACACTCACCCTCACACTCACGCTCACACTCACCCTCACGCTCACGCTCATACTCATACTCACACTCACGCTCATACTCACGCTCATACTCACACTCACGCTCATACTCTCGCTCATACTCACACTCACGCTCATACTCTCGCTCATACTCACACTCAGGCTCACACTCACGCTCATACTCATACTCACTCATACTCACACACGCTCACACTCACGCTCATACTTACACTCACGCTCATACTCTCGCTCATACTCACACTCACGCTCACGCTCACACTCACACTCACGCTCACACTCACACTCACGCTCATACTCATACTCACTCATACTCACACACGCTCACACTCACGCTCATACTTACACTCACGCTCATACTCTCGCTCATACTCACAGTCACGCTCACTCACGCTCACACTCACACTCACGCTCATACTCACACTCACCCTCACACTCACGCTCATACTCTCGCTCATACTCACACTCACGCTCACACTCACGCTCACACTCACGCTCACACTCACGCTCATACTCATACTCACTCATACTCACACACACGCTCATACTCACTCACGCTCATACTCTCGCTCATACTCACACTCACACTCACTCATACTCACACACGCTCACACACACTCACACTCACACTCACCCTCACACTCACGCTCATACTCTCGCTCATACTCACACTCACGCTCACGCTCACACTCACACTCACACTCACACTCACACTCACACTCACACTCACACTCACACTCACACTCATACTCACTCTCATACTCACACTCACACTCTCGCTCATACTCACACTCATACTCACTCATACTCACACACGCTCACACTCACGCTCATACTCTCGCTCATACTCTCGCTCATACTCACGCTCACACTCTCGCTCATACTCACACTCACGCTCACACTCACGATCATACTCACACTCACGCTCACACTCACACTCACTCTCATACTCTCGCTCATACTCACACACACGCTCACACTCACGCTCATACTCTCGCTCATACTCACACTCATACTCATACTCACGCTCACGCTCACACTCATACTCATACTCACTCATACTCACACACGCTCACACTCACGCTCATACTCACACTCACGCTCATACTCACACTCACGCTCACACTCACTCATACTCACACTCACACTCATACACGCTCACACTCACGCTCATACTCATACTCACTCACACTCACGCTCATACTCACACTCACACTCACGCTCATACTCACGCTCACTCACGCTCATACTCACACTCACGCTCACTCACACTCATACTCACGCTCATACTCACGCTCACTCATACTCACACTCACGCTCATACTCATACTCACACACGCACATACACGAAATGCAATGGATGCAGATGCGAATAAAATTATCCAGTGTTTTCTTTCCACAATATTTTGAAAAGTCATCAAAAAAGTCAGCAAAACATTGGTCTTGTACGGCGGAGAAAAAAGAGGAGAGCCCTTGTTGGCACTGTAGCCACGAGCGCTTAAAACCGTGCCTCCCCATCTCGTGAAATGTCTTCAAACACAGATTTATTTCTGTAACAACCCCTACACTCAAAAGACATGAAACCTCCGCATTGCTCCACTGTGTGTATCCTTCGTCCTCCATCGCGCCTATAATAAGTCATGTGATCTCAGTTGGTGGTGTCCACCTGAGTTGACGTAACTTTTTTAATGACGTACGACTCGCATTTACTGGGGAATATCCGATTTGTCTGCTTACATGGCACACGCAAATGCACGTATCCGGTTCATGTCCGATTTATTACCACATATGAGTGAGGCCTGAATCCAATCTGAGAAAATCAGAATCCATGCGTTTTTTTCCTGCTTACACGTTCAGCGGTCATATACGATCTGTGCCACATGAGAGGAAAAAATCGGATTTGGGTCACTTGAACCATGCAGTGTAAATGGGGCCTCATACTCACTGTCATACTCAAGCTCACACTCATACTCATTTTTACATTACTCGTTACTTTTACGTTACATTTATGTTGCTTGACTTTGGGCAGAACCCAATATCTGTTCCTAAATCTGTAGGCCTACATAAAGTTCTGCAATGCATAGTGCCATATATAATGCCATAAATGCATAATGCATCTATCAAAATTTTGAATATTTATGAAGAAATGCCTGTTAATGGATAGGCATATGCATGGGCGGCGCTAGGGAGGGGCTAGAAAGAAAGCCCCCTAGAAAGACCAAAGCTCCCCGTTAGCACCCCCAAAAATAATTTCTGGAAGCAATTATATTCAGGCTGTATTCTATGGAAGTCCTGAACCACATGGTGAAGAAGAAAAAAACTTATCTTGTTATTTCGACATAATAAGGGGACATTCTAATCTACTTTAAGCCAAATTAAGCGTTCTTATAATGGTTTTCTATGGGAGGAAAATGCTTAACGTGTAATTAAATACGTTGCGTTCATATTCTGGGCTCATCTGATTTTTTGTACGTAGTATAGCCTACTTTATCATGATTGTAGTATCATAATGATTAATAAATGTACGCACAATTATCCGTGAACTTGATAAATGTTGCAGATATGTTTTACTAAGCACGTAAACAAATGCCTTTCGACTTATGTGTGCAAAATTCAGAATTAAATGAATGTGCAGCAATTTGTATAAATAGAGAGTCTAGGCCTACTATATGTGTTGTAGCCATTAAATAAGCGCATTTAGTTTCAAATTTGTTAAAATATTATAATGTTATTTTTTTCCATCTATGTTGATTATGAAAAGTGAACAGCATGAGTAAGATGGATGCGCAATATATCGGGAGACATATGGAGTGGGTCAGACATGATTTTGACCGTTCATTAAGTTTTGTTTTGAAGAAAGCCTTTCTTTAAAGTGAATTTCGTTTTGTATAAATTGTATCTTAATTATAATACATTTTTTATTAACAAATTGTCTGGATTTCATAGATAAGAAGCAAATATAGCAGACAATATAATCATGACATGAGGCGCCGGCGCGGTCACTTGGAGACAACTGGAGCACCTCATCTTATATTTACCGAAACTCAGCGTATGCCTCACAGACATGATAAATATATCTATATATAGAAAGCTTGAAATGTCTTTAAATGAAACAATTCAAAACTAAGAGAAATAGGCTACTCTCTGATTATGTGATCTATTATGTGCAT
>CM060609.1:44740995-44743495 GCA_030578255.1 Tiaroga cobitis | reverse complement strand
TTATGTGAAATATATATTTTCATAATCACGTTGTATTCTAAAACTGCAAGAAAATCAAAACCATAAATCTAAACAGGTTGTGTGTGTTCAGGGCGCTGCGGGCGAGACGGGGCAGAAGGGAGACGCCGGTCCTCCAGGCCTGCAGGTAAACCACACACTCCTCATGTCACGCGCGTGCGTGTGTGTGTGTCGATGCGCTGACCTCATGTGTGTGTGTTCCTGCAGGGTGTTCCTGGTTCTCCAGGCTCTCCGGGACGTGAAGGGCCTCCAGGATCCCGGGTAACTGTCCGCCAGCTGTGTGTGTGTGTGTGTGTGTATGTGTGTGTGTGCGTGTGTGTGTGTGTGTGCGTATGTGTGTGTGTGTGATCATGTATGTCTCCTCCTCCGCAGGGTCTGCCGGGTCCAGACGGTCCTCAGGGGCGAGTGGGAGCGTCGGGAACTATCGTGAGTTCATGAACATGTTTAACAGCGGGTCGTGATGTGCTCGTGTTCAGATTAAAGCTGCGCCATTAATACAAATAAATCAGCATCGCGATGTGTGTGTTATTTTATTTATTTAAATATTATTATGTTATATTTATTCATATGAATGTCTGTACTTTTCTTCTGCACTGGAAACTCCGCGTGTGTGTAGACATTAAAGCTCATTCTAAATTCTAAAAAGTTATAAAAAATGTTTTTATTATATTTATTGAATACTCAATTTTTTTTATTTTACACACACAATAGTTATATATAATATATTTACTGTTTTGTATTTTTATTTAAATACACGCCTGTGTGTTTCTGCATGTGTGTGTGCGTCCGTGCGTACGTGTGTGTGTGCGCGTGTGTGTGTGCGCCTGTGTGTATGTGCGTGTGTGTGCGTCCGTGTGTGTGTGTGTGTGTGGTTATAACAGGGAGGTCCAGGAGCTCCTGGGGCCCCGGGAGAAAACGGTCCTCCAGGACCTAGAGGAGAACAGGGCCCTCCGGTACGTCACACACACGTGTGCACATGATATGGGCGATCGAGGCGATGTTAAACCCTCTCTCTCTCTGTTTCAGGGACTCGCGGGACCCAAAGGAGAGAAGGGTGAGAGAGTAAGTGTTCTCGTGTGTGTGTGTGTGTGTGTGTGGTGTGTGTGTGTGTGTGTGTGTGTGGGAGTGAGAAACGTTCTCTCTCCTGTGTGTCAAGTCAAGTCACTTTTATTTTTATAGCACTTTTTACAAATCAGATTGTATCAAAGCAGCTTCACAGTGATAACAGGAAAATAATACAACAAGTTTGTTTTTTGTTTTCAATTAGTTTTGGACCAGCTGTAGTTTATTTATTAAGCGTGCAGGGCAACCACCCAGTAGAGCATTACAGTAATCTAGCCTTAACGCATGAACTAACTGTTCTGCATTCGTCATTGAGAGCATATGGTGTAATTTAGATATATTTTTAAGATGGAAGAATGCGGTTTTACAGATACTAGATACTTTCAAATGCAAGATTGGTATCAAAGAGCACCCACACACACACACACACACACACACACAGGTTCCTAACCGACGACGAAGACTTGACAGAGCAGCCATCAAGTGTTAGACAGTATTCTAGGTTATTACGTGTGGAAGTTTTTTGTCCAATAATTAGAATCTCTGTTTTTTCAGAATTTAGTAGTAGGAAATTACTAGTCATCCAGTTGTTTATATCAGCTCTGCATTCTGTTAATTTTGTGGGTTGGTAAGTTTCGTCAGGGCGTGAAGAAATATACAGCTGAGTATCATCAGCATAACAGTGAAAACTAATGCCATGCTTCCTAATGATATCTCCTAAGGGTAGCGTGTGTGTGTGTGTGTGTGTGTGTGTAACGTTCTCTCTCCTGTGTGTGTGTGTGTGTGTGTGTGTGTAACGTTCTCCCTCCTGTGTGTGTAACAGGGTGAAGTCCAGTCTACGTCTTCTGTTCAGGCCATAGCGAGACAAGTGTGTGAGCAGCTGATCCAGAGTGAGTCCGCTTCATGAGCAGTGCATGCTGGGATTGAGTGAGTGTGTGTGACGTTGTCCTCTCTGGGTCCAGGTCACATGGCGCGCTACAACTCGATCCTGAACCACGTGCCCATCCAGCCGGTGTCGATCCGCACGGTCCCCGGGCCCCCGGGGGAGCCGGGCCGGCAGGGGCCTACAGGACCTCAGGGAGAGCAGGGCCCGCCCGGGAGACCCGGATTCCCCGGCAGCAACGGAGAGAACGGCCAGCCGGGAGCCCGAGGTGCACTCACACTTACTGTGCAGACACACACTCTCTCACACACACGCACACACACACACACTCTGCACTTACAGACACAACAGCTCCAAATCAAGCTTTTTTGTTCTGTTTACATTTATTTTTTCATTTCAGAAGAAAAATACATACATTTATCGAGGCAGAAATGCTTCTTTGCTAACATGCCAATACAGAGACGGCATCACAACCCGTCCGTCTAACAGTGGCCGTGGAAATACTCGAGATGTTTTCCTCATTTTGACAGCAACTGT
>CM060609.1:44723495-44738495 GCA_030578255.1 Tiaroga cobitis | reverse complement strand
CTTATTGAAGATGGGTTCACAGAATTGATTTTACGATAGGTGAGCATTTTCTTCAGTGGTGATATACACTCACCTAAAGGATTATTAGGAACACCTGTTCAATTTCTCATTAATACAATTATCTAATCAACCAATCACATGGCAGTTGCTTCAATGCATTTAGGGGTGTGGTCCTGGTCAAGACAATCTCCTGAACTCCAAACTGAATGTCAGAATGGGAAAGAAAGGTGATTTAAGCAATTTTGAGCGTGGCATGGTTGTTGGTGCCAGACGGGCCGGTCTGAGTATTTCACAATCTGCTCAGTTACTGGGATTTTCACGCACAAACATTTCTAGGGTTTACAAAGAATGGTGTGAAAAGGGAAAAACATCCAGTATTCGGCAGTCCTGTGGGTGAAAATGCCTTGTTGATGCTAGAGGTCAGAGGAGAATGGGCCGACTGCTTCAAGCTGATAGAAGAGCAACTTTGACTGAAATAACCACTCGTTACAACCGAGGTATGCAGCAAAGCATTTGTGAAGCCACAACACGCACAACCTTGAGGCGGATGGGCTACAACAGCAGAAGACCCCACCGGGTACCACTCATCTCCACTACAAATAGGAAAAAGAGGCTACAATTTGCAAGAGCTCACCAAAATTGGACAGTTGAAGACTGGAAAAATGTTGCCTGGTCTGATGAGTCTCGATTTCTGTTGAGACATTCAGATGGTAGAGTCAGAATTTGGCGTAAACAGAATGAGAACATTGATCCATCATGCCTTGTTACCACTGTGCAGGCTGGTGGTGGTGGTGTAATGGTGTGGGGGATGTTTTCTTGGCACACTTTAGGCCCCTTAGTGCCAATTGGGCATCGTTTAAATGCCACGGCCTGAGCATTGTTTCTGACCATGTACATGCCTTTATGGCCACCATGTACCCATCCTCTGATGGCTTCTTCCAGCAGGATAATGCACCATGTCACAAAGCTCGAATCATTTCAAATTGGTTTCTTGAACATGACAATGAGTTCACTGTACTAAAATGGCCCCCACAGTCACCAGATCTCAACCCAATAGAGCATCTTTGGGATGTGGTGGAACGGGAGCTTCGTGCCCTGGATGTGCATCCCACAAATCTCTATCAACTGCAAGATGCTATCCTATCAATATGGGCCAACATTTCTAAAGAATTCTTTCAGCACCTTGTTGAATCAATGCCACGTAGAATTAAGGCAGTTCTGAAGGCGAAAGGGGGTCAAACACAGTATTAGTATGGTGTTCCTAATAATCCTTTAGGTGAGTGTAGACCCTGAAAACTAAAACTGAAGTTTATGAGTGTGTGATCTGAGAAAGCAAAATTAGAGCCACTAACAAGAATATTATATACGCCATATGAGATCCAGAATATGACCTCTTGAGTGAGTAGCAGAAGTCACATGTTGAGTTAAGTTGAAACAGTCCAGCACAGACATCAATTATTTGAATTGTGCAGTGTTTTCATCTATATTAAAATCACCAAGCAAAATAACAGATGGATGACTACCACAGACAAGAGTAAGTAACTCACTAATCTCAGTGGAAAAGTCAGAGGGACATTTTGGAGGTCGGTAAATTACGATTACAGCCAGTGGCGTTTGGCCAGTCATTTTTTGCGCTAGGTATTCAAATGCTGCAACATCATGCAACTCGATCTTGGATATTTTAATAGTCTCACGGCAAACTACAGCCAGCCCTCCACCTCTACGATGAAGACGCGGTTGAGAGAAATAGATGTACCCAGGTTGCGTTAAGAGGTTCGAGTTGAAAAGGTCACTAGGCACCGGCCAGGTTTCCGTCAAAGGTACCATGTCCAGGTTTGTCTCAATGATTATGTCATTCAACACTGATGCTTCATCAGTTAGAAAGCGAGTGTTCAGCAGCGCAGATCGCAAGTCTGGAGATGCGAGTCTGCTGGTTCCGAGGTCAGGATCACATGCTAATGTTGTGGTCGATGGTGTCAAATGCAGCACTAAGATCGAGTAACACCAATAGCGAGATACAACCACGATCGGATGATAAGAGCAAATCATGTGCGACTCTGATGAGAGCGGTCTCAGTACTATGGTACGGTCTAAATCCTAACTGGAAATCCTCACAGATATCATTTCTTTCTAGAAAGGAACACAGTTGTGAGGATACTGCCTTTTCTAGTATCTTTGACAGAAAAAGTAGATTCGAGATCGGCCTGTAATTCACTAATCCTGTAGGATCAACTACTGTACGTAGGTGTTTTTTTAACAAACGGTTTAATAATAGCCAGCTTAAAAGTTTTTGGTACATATAGTGACATAGATGAATTAATCATATTAAGAAGAGAATCTATGACCTTTGGAACCATCTCTTTCAGTAGCTTAGTCGGTATAGGGTCTAACATACATGTTGTTGATTTAGCCAAATAATGAAAAAGAACCAAACTAACGACTACAGCCCCATTGACTCCCTGTGCCAATGCATTGATGAAGTCAACAGTTGGATGTGTCAAAACTTTCTTCAGTTCAACAAAGACAAAACTGAAGTCATTGCGTTTGGAAACAAAGATGAAGTTCTCAAGGTGAATGCATACCTTCACTCTAGGTGTCAAACAACTAAAAATCAAGTCAGGAATCTTGGTGTGTCTCTAGAGTCAGACCTTAGTTTCAGTAGTCGTGTCAAAGCAATGACTAAATCAGCATACTATCATCTGAAAAATATTGCAAGAATTAGATGCTTTGTTTCCAGTCAAGACTTAGAGAAACTTGTGCATGCTTTCATCACCAGCAGGGTGGGCTCATACAGAACGCTGAGCAGAACCAGAACATATGAACACATCACACCAGTCCTCAGGTCTTTACACTGGCTCCCAGTTACATTTAGGGTTGATTTTAAAGTATTATTACTGGTATATAAATCATTCAATGGGCTTGGACCTCAATATGTTGCAGATATGCTCACTGAATATAAACCCAAGGGATCACTCAGATCATTAGATCACACCAGCTAGAAACACCAAGGGTTCACTCTAAGCACGGAGAGTCTGCTTTAGCTATTATGCAGATCTAGCAGCTTTTAAGGCTTTTCTGTACGCAATAATGCTGTCTTTCCATAAAATGCGAAAAACCTCTAGTTTTGTCTTCTTTCAGTTGCACTCCATTTTTCTGGCTCTACAGCTGGAACCGATCAATGTACAGAGTTCACTAAGCTAGTCGCATCCAAAGCAATAACAGGAGAAGACATTACTCACCGTGTTTGTTGACTGATCGCAGTTGTTTGATGGACTCGTGAAAGGCGCGAGCGCGGATAGCAGATTAACAGGCTAGCAATATGCTAGTGCGTTATGCGAGTGATAGCGTTTTAGATTAAAGCTAGCGATGTCAGATCAATGTGACAGAGAAAATTAGATAATATCAGATAAAATGCAAAACAAAGCTATACGGAGATGGAACGTTACGTCCCTCAGGCAGACAGAAAACCGCTGTGAAACAGTGAAAACACACAGTAAAATAACTTTAGCTTCCAGACTAATGTGTGTGTTTAAGGGCACCTTATTTGACACCCACATTATTCGATAGAATATGAACAGGAAGTTGAAGAGTCTGTTTCCTGTTGTCCACAGGACCCCCTGGTGAAGGCCGGACAGGAAGTACTGGTCCCTCTGGTCGCCCCGGTAACCCTGGGAGCCCCGGCAGACCCGGAACACCAGGACCAGTGGGACCCCCGGGGCCAGCCGGATACTGCGACCAGAACGCCTGCCTTGGGTACAACGTTGGAGGTGAGTGTGTGAGTGAGAGAGAGTGTTACTGACCGTCACTGCTTCATAAGGATTCTGTGGTGCATGTGATAATTTTGCACGTGTTGCATGAGACAAATATAGATTCTCTCTGGCTATTCAGAATGGAATATTAACTCATACGGCTGCAGGATCAATAATGGCGCAGTGCTGTTATTGAATATGAAGATGCGCTGAGTGTGTGAGAAGGGCAGCTCTGTGTTCAGACGCGAGCTGCTCAGGATCTGCTTCAGCGTCTCCGTCTGCATGAGTCGCTTCAAACATCTCCACACGCACAAGAGCAGCTTTAAGGCCTTCATGCAGTTCTCTGCTGAAAACAGTTGCCCGAACTGCAATCGCTATTTTAGCAGAGAATTTCTCCAATTTATGCATGTTTCCTGCATTGTGTTCTCAGTGTGTGAGGCAGCATGTAATATGTAATTCTGAACATGTAAAGGAGTAGTGTCCTTCATTTTCACATTTAATCAGTCAATCAAATTCTGTAGTAGAGGCGTGTGACACCCTTAGTACTGCAGTAACTCTATTCAGTGCAAACAGAGGAATCTCAGTGTATCTTGCACTAACACACTAACACAGGCTGAGCGTCTAACGGATGAGCAGTGGGTGTCTGTGGGAGCGGGGGAGGGGTGTGGCCTGGCAACCAATGAGAGTCATTTATACATGTGGGCGCGGGGCAGGGGTGTGGCCTGACAACCAATGAGAGTTATGTATACATGTGGGGGCGGGGTGTGTGGCCAGGCAAACAAATAAGAGTCATGTAGAGTCATGTGGGGGCGGGGCAGGGGTGTGGCCTGGGAACCAATGAGAGTCATGTATACTCGTGGGGGTGGGGCAGGAGGTGTGGCCTGGCAACCAATGAGAAGTTATGTGGGCAGGGCAGGGGGTGTGGCCTGGCAACCACTGACAGTCAAGAGAGAGTTCACCCACAAAAATCCCATCATTCTGTCACCGTTCCCTCATGATCTCAGGTTAGTCGTGATCCATCGAGGTTTAGCAGTGGAATAATAGTTCATCCTTACGGTTATTTAATGTCATCTGAGTCGTGTTTTCTTTGACCTCCAGTGTTTTTGTCAATGTTTAATCACACAACCTGTCCATGCTGTGACCCCACCATTAGGGTGATACACCCGAACCCGAGGTCCGTTTCTCACAGTGAATACCTTTTTTTGAAACTAAAATCACCAGCAAGTCCCTATCTTAATGAGCCCTAATCATTCCTAAAACTGATCATTCATAACGGCTTATTTAAATAATAATAATGAATTATTTCAGCTGATGGACATGATCTGGAGAGGCACATGCCGTCTATATAAGGCTGTCACATTACAAAATGTGGAAAAACTGAAGCGCTGCGAATACTTCCCCGATGCACTGTACAGCTGAGATAGTTTTCCCCAGTTCCGAACCCATGGGAAAGTGTCCCGGGACGCGCCGGGCTCGGCTCAGGCCGCAGAACCTGTGACGGGGGAGTGTGTGTGACACAACCTTCCATCGGTGTGTTCATTCTTCTGCATGAGTAACTGCATGCCTTTGGTGTTGGTGGCCCCGCCGTGTCAGTAATGTGTGTGTGTGCGGGTCAGAACCGGGCTTTGATGACCTCACTGACGCTGATGTCCCTGTAGTTCAGCCGTATGGACCTGAGGTCGAGGAGGACGGCGACCCGTACGGCAGCTACGGCCCCGACTACCAGCCCAACTACCCCCCGCCCCAGCCCGTGCAGGAGGAGGAGCCTCGACCCGAGGAGGAGGAGGAGCTGCGCTCGCCCGGCGTCCAGCGGCACTCGCGACACACTCGCGGCCTCGCGGACCCGCAGGCACGCCGGCCCCGGAGACGCCAGGAGCGCACGTAACCGGCTCACAGGAAACACATCACCGGCTCACAGGAAACGCATCACCGGCACACAGGAAACACATCACCGGCTCACAGGAAACGCAACGGCTCGCAGTGTGTCAGTCAGCAGCGCTTTAAAGCAGCTTCACAGTCATAAACAGGAAAATAATGATGCAAACTTCATCAAATTCATGTAATTTACTTGTCTGGTAATACCGCATGACTCGGTTATTTGTTTGCAATGTTCACTAGTGACAAACTCAACTATGAAAATCATAAACACTTTCCCGCTTATGAACATCCTTCCCTCGCGGGTCAGAAATGTTTTGTTTTTTTAAGAAAGCTCATTTTATTTCATTGTGATAGTATTTTTTCTATTTTTTAATGCATTTTTTTGGGAGATTTTTGTGTTATTTTTTATTTTTTATTTTATTTTATTTTAAATTAGTAGATTTGATCAATAAATAATAAATAAATAGTAATTTAAGCACATTCCTCACATTCTTTCCACTTAAATTTAAAATAACTCACAATTTCATGCATAAGCCTTTTAATTCAGCTCTAAAAATTGTACATTGGGAGTCTTTGACCTCTTGTGGAATAATAATAATAACACATGATATTTCATGACTCTAGATGGGCTTATAGCTCTATATGGAGCAGAGGAGCTGTTCCGCTGGGTCCTAAAGCCAGTTTCTCTTCAGATACACATGTAGACATTATACAATCGTTTTTTTGCTAAATTTGAGCATTTTTAGTTTGAATTTTGAGAATTTTTAGGTTTTTCTGTGTGTACTGAAGCATTCCTAAGGGGGTCAGATTGACCCGAGGATTTGTTACTTTTTTAGATTTCAACCACAAAACTCCACAAATCCATTCATTTTTTGTGTATTCGTGGTTCAAGTGCACAAAAGTCCTGGAGTCGTGGACCATCTGATGAACATTCGATTTTTAAAAAATTTGTAAAAATGAATTTCGGGTCAAAATGACCCGAGGGAAGGATGAGGGTTAAAGTGCCCCTATTATGCTATTTTACATATGGTAATGTTGTGTTTGCGTCTCCTCTAACAGGTTTACATCTTTCAAGCTCATAAACACTGATGTCCTCATGATCTCCACTGCAGCGTCAGCTCTTTCTCTGGTGTCTGAAACACTTCGATCAAAGATTCTGTCTCTCTAAGCCCTGCCTCTCTGAGAGCTGCTCTGCTGTGATTGGTCAGACACCAAACGCTCATTATCATATCTGACTCTCAGCTCTTGATCACAGTGATACGAACAGTAACGATTGCATGGGTTTCACCGTATCAATCTCAGAAAACAGCGTCTTCTCGACACGAACAACACAAACCGAACTCTTCCAGTCTCAGATACACTAGTGTTTGAGGGTGGAGCTAAGAGACGCTGCACAGCCAATCAGAACCAGAGGCAGGGATTATGCTAATGAGTTGAACACCTCCGCAGGATCATCAGGAAGAGAGACTGAATTACTGACGACTCGTTTCAGTTCGGAATCACTTCTTTTAGGAGACAAAAGCTCCATTAATCTGCATTGTGAAACTGCAGAGCTTCTACATCCACAGACAGCGTTATCACACTATTACACTATCACACTATTACACTATCACACTATTACTATCACACTATCACACTATCACACTATTACTATCACACTATCACACTATTACACTATTACACTATTACTATCACACTATCACACTATTACACTATCACACTATCACACTATTACCATCACACTATTACACTATCACACTATTACACTATCACACTATTACACTATCACACTATCACACTATTACTATCACACTATTACACTATCACACTATCACACTATTACTATCACACTTTTACACTATCACACTATCATCACACTTTTACACTCTCACACTATTACACTATCACACTATCATCACACTTTTACACTCTCACACTATTACACTATCACACTATCACACTATTACACTATTACACTATCACACTATCACACTATCTCACTATTGAACTATTACTATCACACTATCACATTTTTACACTATCACACTTTTACACGATCACAATATTACACTATCAAACTATCATCACACTTTTACACTCTCACACTATTACACTATCACACTATCACACTATTACCATCACACTATTACACTATCACACTATTACACTATCACACTATCACACTATTACACTATCACACTATTACACTATCACACTATCACACTATTACTATCACACTTTTACACTATCACACTTTTACACGATCACAATATTACACTATCACACTATCATCACACTTTTACACTCACACTATTACACTATCACACTATTACACTATCACACTATTACACTATCACACTATTACACTATCACACTATCACACTATTACCATCACACTATTACACTATCACACTATTACACTATCACACTATTACACTATCACACTATCACACTATTACACTATCACACTATTACACTATCACACTATTACTATCACACTATTACACTATCACACTATTACTATCACACTATTACACTATCACACTATTACACTATCACACTATTACACTATCACACTATTACTATCACACTATTACACTAACACACTATTACACTATCACACTATTACACTATCACACTATTACACTATCACACTATTACACTATCACACTATTACACTATCAAACTATCACACTATTACTATCACACTATTACACTATCACACTATTACACTATCACACTATTACACTATCACAATATTACACTCTCACACTATTACACTATTACACTATCACACTACCACACTATTACACTATCACACAATAATATCACACTATTACTATCACACTACCACACTATTACACTATCACACTATTACTATCACACTATTACACTATCACACTATTACACTATCACACTATTACACTATCACACTATTACACTGTCACACTATCACACTATCACACTGTTACACTATCACACTATTACACTATCACACTATTACACTATCACACTATCACACTGTTACACTATCACACTATTACTATCACACTATTACTATCACACTATTACACTATCACACTATTACTATCACACTATCACACTATTATTATCACACTATTACACTATCACACTATCACACTATTACACTATTACTATTACACTATTACACTATTACACTATCACACTATTACACTATCACACTATTACACTATCACACTATTACACTATCACACTATTACACTATTACTATCACACTATTACTATCACACTATTACACTATCACACTATTACACTATCACACTATTACACTATCACACTATTACACTATCACACTATTACTATCACACTATTACACTATCACACTATTACTATCACACTATTACTATCACACTATCACACTATTACACTATCACACTATCACACTCACTATTACACTATCACACTATTACACTATCACACTATTACTATCACACTATCACACTATTACTATCACACTATTACACTATCACACTATTACACTATCACACTATTACACTATCACACTATTACACTATCACACTATCACACTCACTATTACACTATCACACTATTACACTATCACACTATTACTATCACACTATCACACTATTACTATCACACTATTACACTATCACACTATTACACTATCACACTATTACTATCACACTATTACACTATCACACTATTACACTATCACACTATTACTATCACACTATTACACTATCACACTATTACTATCACACTATCACACTATTACTATCACACTATCACACTATTACACTATCACACTATCACACTCACTATTACACTATCACACTATTACACTATCACACTATTACTATCACACTATCACACTATTACTATCACACTATTACACTATCACACTATTACACTATTACACTATCACACTATTACACTATCACACTATTACACTATTACTATCACACTATTAAACTATCACACTATTACACTATCACACTATTACACTATCACACTATTACACTATTACTATCACACTATTAAACTATCACACTATTACACTATCACACTATTACACTATCACACTGTTACACTATCACACTATTACACTATCACACTATTACACTATTACTATCACACTATCACACTATCACACTATTACACTATCACACTATTACACTATCACACTATTACACTATCACACTATTACACTATTACTATCACACTATTAAACTATCACACTATTACACTATCACACTATTACACTATCACACTATTACACTATTACTATCACACTATTAAACTATCACACTATTACTATCACACTATTACACTATCACACTATTACACTATCACACTATTACACTATCACACTATCACACTATTACTATCACACTATTACACTATCACACTATTACTATCACACTATCACACTATCACACTATTACACTATCACACTATCACACTCACTATTACACTATCACACTATTACACTATCACACTATTACTATCACACTATCACACTATCACACTATTACACTATCACACTATCACACTCACTATTACACTATCACACTATTACACTATCACACTATTACTATCACACTATTACACTATTACTATCACACTATTAAACTATCACACTATTACTATCACACTATTACACTATCACACTATTACACTATCACACTATTACACTATCACACTATCACACTATTACTATCACACTATTACTATCACACTATCACACTATTACTATCACACTATCACACTATTACACTATCACACTATCACACTCACTATTACACTATCACACTATTACACTATCACACTATTACTATCACACTATCACACTATTACTATCACACTATTACACTATCACACTATTACTATCACACTATTACACTATTACACTATCACACTATTACACTATCACACTATCACACTATTACACTATCACACTATTACTATCACACTATTACACTATCACACTATTACACTATCACACTATCACACTATTACACTATCACACTATTACTATCACACTATCACACTATTACTATCACACTATTACACTATCACACTATTACACTATCACACTATTACACTATCACAAAATTACTATCACACTATCACACTATTACACTTTTACACTATTACTATCACACTATCACACTATTACACTATAACACTATTACTATCACACTATTACACTATCACACTATTACTATCACACTGTTACACTATCACACTATTACACTATCACACTATCACACTATCACACTGTTACACTATCACACTATTACACTATCACACTATCACACTATCACACTATTACTATCACTCTATTACTGTCACACTATTACACTATCACACTATCACACTATTACACTATTACTATCACACTATTACACTATCACACTATCACACTATTACACTATTACTATCACACTATTACTATCACACTATTACACTATCACACTATTACACTATTACTGTCACACTATTACACTATCACACTATTACACTATTACTATCACACTATCACACTATTACACTATTACTATCACACTATTACACTATCACACTATTACACTATCACACTATTACACTATCACACTGTTACACTCACACTGTTACACTATTACACTATAACACTATCACACTATAACATTATCACACTATTACAATATCACACTATTACACTATCACACTGTTACACTATCACACTATTACACTATCACATTGTTACACTATCACACTATCACACTATTACACTATCACACTGTTACACTATCACACTGTTACACTATTACACTATTACACTATCACACTATTACACTATTACACTATCACACTATTACACTATCACACTATTACACTATCACACGGTTACACTATCACACTATTACACTATCACACTATTACACTATCACACTGTTACACTATCACACTGTTACACTATCACACTATTACACTATCACACTGTTACACTATTACACTATTACTATCACACTATTACACTATCACACTATTACACTATTACACTATCACACTATAACACTATCACACTATTACACTATCACACTGTTACACTATCACACTATTACACTATCACACTGTTACACTATCACACTATTACACTATCACACTATAACACTATCACACTATTACACTATCACACTGTTACACTATTACACTATTACACTATCACACTATTACACTATCACACTATAACACTATCACACTATTACACTATCACACTATTACACTATCACACTGTTACACTATTACACTATTACACTATCACACTATTACACTATCACACTATAACACTATCACACTATTACACTATCACACTGTTACACTATTACACTATTACACTATCACACTATTACACTATTACACTATTACACTATCACACTGTTACACTATTACACTATTACACTATCACACTATAACACTATCACACTGTTACACTATTACACTATCACACTGTTACACTATTACACTATTACACTATCACACTATTACACTATCACACTATAACACTATCACACTATTACACTATCACACTGTTACACTATCACACTATTACACTATCACACTGTTACACTATTACACTATTACACTATCACACTATAACACTATCACACTGTTACACTATCACACTATTACACTATCACACTGTTACACTATTACACTATTACACTATCACACTATTACACTATCACACTATAACACTATCACACTATTACACTATCACACTGTTACACTATTACACTATTACACTATCACACTATTACACTATCACACTATAACACTATCACACTATTACACTATCACACTGTTACACTATTACACTATTACACTATCACACTGTTACACTATCACACTATTACACTATCACACTGTTACACTATTACACTATCACACTATTACATTATTACACTCTTACACTATTACACTATCACACTATCAGACTTTTACACTATTACACTTTTACACTATCACACTATTACACTTTTACACTATCACACTATTACACACCGCATGACAGGGAATATCAGACAACGCACTTCAGGCGTAATCAGGTTAAAGTCCCTGTAAAGTCAAAATTAAGTATGTGTTCTGAGTTTGTCACACCACAGAAAAATGTGTTATTAGCGACCCAGCCAAATTTGAATGATAAAAAAGCCGGCAAGTACATAAAATAAGCTATCAAAATCTTGAAAAAATTAGCATTATTCTCTGCGCTCAAACGCTGGGGGCGTGTCCGCTGGCTGCGCTGAAACCACACCCACTCGCGGGAAAGCTGCCGACAGTGATATTAGCTGATACTGCTTTCGGGACGGGGAGATGAAGGCCGAGGCGGGAGATGCCGTCGGTTCGGCCCCTTTCACCAGTAACAGCGGATTATCAGTGAATCCCAGTTGTCTCAGACGACAGTTTATAAAACTATCCTGTGTAAAATGATCACTACAGAGGCGGGTGTTGGCGAAGTAGGGGCGTGTCCACGAGCTCAGGGGCTCCAGTGCGTCATCGAGCCCCGTTTTAGCCCCGCCCAAAAAATCCGGAAAATAACAATGGTGAAAAATCGTTTAACGGTCTAACTCCACAATTCAGTACTTCACAGTTCACAGTCTTTGTAATATGTTTTAGCAATACATTTCTAACATTTATAATGGGTTTAGATTTTTTTTTTTAGAATTGCCTTTACAGGGACTTTAAGAACGAGCGAGTGAACGCCCACATCTGCTTAAATTAAAGACTGCTGAAATGAATCTTATTCACACACATTCACTCCTTTGAGTCTGTAAAGCGCTCGTCAGACGGACGGAGATTCTGTGTTTCTGTGGAGTATCTGCGATATATATTCATTCATATCTGTGTTTCTGTGGAGTATCTGCGATATATATTCATTCATATCTGTGTTTCTGTGGAGAGCTGATGTGTGGAGTATCTGCGATATACTCAGTCATAGTGAATATGTGATTACTGTAGCTCTGTACGGCTGTATAAGTGTGTGTAAGGCTGTATAACTCCCCTAGTGTGCGAACGCTGAAGCCACTCAGAGTCGCTCCGCTTTCGTCGGTCACAGAGTGTGTTTGCTTGATAATGGAGGTCTATTAATATTATTACATATGATTATGACTGAGCCTCATTGTGTTTAGAGAAAAACAGTCAGTGAAAAATATAAATATTTGTATTGAATTGTTTGACATGAAACATGTCCGCTTGGCTGTGTGGTATATAGATGATTCTGCATGTAATTAGAGAGCTGAAGTATAACGGAGATATATTGATTAATACCCAGATTAATATCTGCATCCATATGAGAGTGTCTTCAGCCGATTCGGCTCAAGAGTCTCTGTTTCTGGATTATGAAACTGATTCAGCTTTAGGTTTGGTGGATGAACACTTTCATGTCATAAACATCCAGTTATTAATGCGATTATTCCTCACTGTCGAGCTTCGGCCAGTGTTCGATCCTCAGTTATTTATTTAATCTTGTACGGTTTCTCTTTGTTTTCAGTATTAGCATGTTTCAGACTTTCATCTGCTGTTGTTTACAGTCATTTTCATATTTCACAGTCATGTGACATTTAAGTTTTATGTAAAGATTGCGATGCGTTTTGATCAGATGAATTATACAGGTCGTCCAAAGCCATTTAATAAAAAATATTACAAAACCACTGAAATTATTTAATTTGTTTATTAAAAACATTTGTTTATTAAAAGCCATCGATGATTTAATCATAAAATATAATGAGTTTTTTTCCAGAAATTACTGAAACATGCAGCAAGTTTTGTTTGATGGCCAGTGTGTGTGTGTGTGTGTGTGAGAGAGAGAGTGTGTGTGAGAGAGAGTGTGGGTGTGTGTGAGACAGAGAGGAGAGAATATACAGTTTTTACAGTATAAAAAACATCTATGAAGAGTGTGTGTGTGAGTGAGAGAGGGTGTGTGTGTGAGTGAGAGAGAGGGTTAGGCCAGGCCACCAAACCCACCGCATCACCAACTTCACAACCCCCAGCCAACACAACACTGGCCCCTGATACCCAGCCAGAGAGCCCCCCAGCCTGGAGGTCCTATACGCCCCCTCATCCCAACGGCAGAACCAAGACTACGAGGCGGAGCCTACTGGAGCGAGCTATGCTGCCGCGGTGAGAAGAGCATCAACCCACATGCTAAACCTGCTCTGCTCTCGCCTCATACAGCTACATGACGGAAGAGCAGTACCTCTTACAGAAATCATAATAATTAATAACAACATGTTAGATATCATTTTAAATGAATAATAATATAAGGACAATTCTAAACAATATCTCACACATGATACATTCTAAAATGTCACTCAAAGTTTAATATTTT
>CM060609.1:44713495-44715995 GCA_030578255.1 Tiaroga cobitis | reverse complement strand
GTCGTGAGAGGTCTACAGACACTCGATTTTTATACTTTCTTTTTCAGAGTACTTACATTCTAATTATGCATTGATATATACAGAAAGTTTAAACAAATTTGGAAAAAGTTTTTTTTAATACAATTCCTACCTACAATTCCTTTAAAGACAATAAAAGAAAATTCTGATTTCATGATCAATATACCTCCCTACAACTGCTGCTGTGTCTGCCAGCGTTTAAGTCATGCGCATAATCTAGACACCTCGCGCGTGCATAGACAATTCGTGCGCAACTGCGCATAGTCGCGGACTCGCGGTACTGTTAAGCCATGTCACAAAAAAGGACGTATCCCTCTGGTGCCGAAAATAGAACGAAGAAAATGACAGAGGAGTAGAAAAAAAGAGCAGTATGTTTGCATGATTACTTACGGTATGTTTTGTGCAGCAATTGAACCATTCCTATCTACGGCAAGCCCAGAGGGGGAAAATACATTGCATACACACACACAACAACGAGCGCCAGTATATCATTACCGGTATGATAGTAATAGACTTTGTTGGATTCTGTCATGTACAATCTAACAAAGTCTGTTACAATAATAATAATAAAAAAGACTTTGTGGACAGTTACAGTTGAGAAATAATAATATTTGAACAGTTTTCAACAATAATTGTCATTGTTGAACCCTTGCTCTTATTATGTTTTTGATTTCTCAGTTGTCATTATTTTAACAAATAATTGATTTGATATGTTTTGAGACAGTTTGTTTTAAGAAGTTTCAAAGAGTTAGTAAAAGAGTAAAGTAAAAGTTCAAAAAAAATATTTAAGTAGGCTATCTATTTTTTATTAAGTATTTATTTTGTATTTATACATAACCTCACTGTATTAATTTATAATGTATCATTGTTGCGTGATATTTGTGTCAATAATCGTCAAGCACAGGTGACTCCGCGTAGTGGGAGGGGCCCCCAAATCAAATTCTGCTTAGGGCCCCCAAAAGGCTCGGGCCGGCTCTGCGTTCCAGTGCACTTTCACGGGTATAAGGTTGGAAAAACACGGGTTGTCTATGGTTACAGGTTGCCTGGAACGCGGCATAAGATTCGCGTTTGTAATGAGATGCAGGACCGAGTCATTTTTCTTTCTTCTCCTGAATTCCTGTTTTACTGCAAAATTCATCTGTAATATTTCTTTTGGTTTGGTTGAGGGAGAAGGTTTTGGTGTGAAAGGATGATATGAAGGTCCGTGTTTTAATACCGCTGGATTAAAGGATTCCAGCTGATGTTGTGTCTGGATAGAGAATATTAATACAGTCCAGCATCACGTGACTGATGTGTATGTATGTGCGCGTGTGTATTGAGTATTTGTAGCTCATGTTCATTGGTGTGTAAACTCCGAATGAATCCCTCGCGCGCCGGATCATGTGTCGGCTCCCGTAGATTCTCCCGGAGACCGCGACGCGTTTCAGAAGGTGAGGCTCCTCGCTTCGGTTCCCTGTTGCCGTTTCCTATTACCGTTCCCTGTTGCCGTTCCCTGTTGTCGTGCCTGACGGAAGTTTCTGGCTGGAATGAATCGCGCGCTGGAGTTCGCGGACACCGAACGCGTTTCTGGGGGAAAGATCCAAACTCGGACACTATTGAGTCGTTTGCTGCTTCCACTCGCTCGAATCTCCTGTGCTCGGTCGCGTGGAGTGAGTTTAGTGACAGAAATGATTCAGATTCATGATCGATGTTGATTTAATCTGCTGCTGAAGTTTGAGAAGGTTGAGTTAGTGTAACATTACTGACATGTGAAGTTCTGGACGAGCTTAGCCTTAGGGAATGAGCATCATCATGTTATGATTATGAAGTAACTCTATGACATCGCTGATTTCCCGGGTAAATCTCAACAGTGTGTTGCTCACGGGTTTCCAAGGCAACAGCCGTTTCACTTCACTCACAATTCTTCATGATTGTAAGATTGAAACAATATTGTGTGTTGAGAGTTGATAATATCTAACATGAAGAATATTTAGCCTGTTTATGAGCATCATAATGTTTTTGCATTGTGACATTTTATTATGTCAGTTACAACATATAGAAACATGACATACAAATACAATATAACTGACATTTGAACATTGTTTTATATCACAGTAATAATGGTAAAAAAAAAAAAAAAAGAATTTATTGAATTATTGGCTTAAATTTATTTATTCCCAAACTGAACATGTTTTTAAAGTCCCCATGAAATCAAAATGGACAAATCTTGTTTTGTTATGAAATATTACAGTGTTTATTATAAATTTATGGGTGCACATCACATCAGTATTGTGTTAATAATGTTGAATCAGAATCAGTTCCTCTTGCAGCATCTCTTCTCTGATGATGTGGGTGGGGCTATAACCTGTCACTCACAGGAGATCAGCCAATAGCAAACCACAACCATCCAATCAACTCCCCACAGACACAATCAAGCCCCGCCCCCATTGTGTTCTTGTTCCTGAAGCGTTTCACTCGATATACGACACAATAGGGGAGAGAC
>CM060609.1:44673495-44708495 GCA_030578255.1 Tiaroga cobitis | reverse complement strand
CTACATGTCATTCCTCTCATTAGAGTATTAGTGGACTGTTATCGTAGGGTTATAGAAGTTGACGTAGTTGTAAAGTTACGTATTGTCAGTAGTGTGTGTTAGGAGCGTCAGCAGATGTTAAGCATCAGTCTACTAATACTCTAATGACTGCCAGTTGACATGTAGTTTGCTATAGTTAGTAGAAATAAAGTGTTAGCAAACGTGATTATAGCGCTTTGTTTTCCTGTGTATTTACGAGCTTCAGTTCTCCACCCATCGTCTGGTGTTAGGGTTACACACGGCTACACGTTTCTCGTTCGTTACTACTCTAGTCTCTAGTGTGGTTTAATTAAAGTAAAGCTGATAATAGATCCCCTTGCCACATCTCTTCTTCCTCAACCCTAGTGTGACCGAGATATGGTTGCTGTGAGAATATCTGATACCAGTGAAATATCACAATCCTCGATAGCAATTTAAATGCCACAGCAGAAACTGATACTAGGTTAAGTAAAAAAAAAATCAAACAATTACTGTAGATACAGTATGTAAACGTCAGTTATACAATAAAACAAATACTTGGTAAACCTATTGTGTCGTATATCGAGTGAAACGCTTCAGGAACAAGAACACATGTGGGCGGGGCTTGATTGTGTCTGTAGGGAGTTGATTGGATGGTTGTGGTTTGCTATTGGCTGATCTCATGTGAGTGACAGGTTATTGCCCCGCCCACATCATCAGAGAAGAGATGCTGCAAAAGGAACTGATTCTGATTCAACATTATTAAAGGGTTAGTTCACCCAAAAATGAAAATTAAGTCATTAATTACTCACTCCCATGCTGTACCAACCCCGTAAGACCTTCGTTCGTCTTCGGAACACAAATGAAGATATTTATGATTAAATGTGACAGCTGGATCACTCCTCCATAGGCTCCCTAAGGGAATGACACCGGACGGCCCAGAGAGTCATTAAAGAAAATGTTTAAATATTCCATGTCGCAACAGTGGCACAACTATAAGTTTATCAAGCGACGAGAATACTTTTTGTGCGAAAAAACAAACAAAAATAACGACTTTATTCGACTATTCCTTTTCTTCCTTGTAGGCCTGAAACGAGACTTCAAGAGATTTCCACGACGCATGCGCGAGAATTGCGATCTCCTTCAACTACTTCAGTTCAGTTCTCGCGCGGTGCGTCGTGGAAATCTCTTGAAGTCTCGTTTCAGGCCTACAAGGAAGAAAAGGAATAGTCGAATAAAGTCGTTATTTTTGTTTGTTTTTTCGCACAAAAAGTATTCTCGTCGCTTGATAAACTTATAGTTGTGCCACTGTTGCGACATGGAATATTTAAACATTTTCTTTAATGACTCTCTGGGCCGTCCGGTGTCATTCCCTTAGGGAGCCTATGGAGGAGTGATCCAGCTGTCACATTTAATCATAAATATCTTCATTTGTGTTCCGAAGACGAACGAAGGTCTTACGGGGTTGGTACAGCATGGGAGTGAGTAATTAATGACTTAATTTTCATTTTTGGGTGAACTAACCCTTTAACACAATAATGATGTGCACCCATAAGTAATTTACAATAAACTCTAATAATCCATAAAAAAAACAAGAATTGTCCATTTTGATTGCATGATGACTAACAGAGATCGGGTCAGGTGTGGCTCTCGAGTTCCTGCATGAGGGTCAGATGTCGATTGTGGTTACCATGATAACAGAGAGTTTAATCCAACGTCAGAATTTAAAACCATTCTTTTGTGATCTTTAGAGAATCTTCAGAAAGTCTCTGTGTGTGTGTGTGTGTGTGTGTGTGTGTGCTAGTTGAAGACTGCGACAGAGTCTCATGCAAGTTTAATAATGACAGTCCAGCGCTGTGGTGATGCTGAATGTGTCATTACTCTCATTTGCACACGTGTGTGTGTGTGTGTGTGTGGCTCGCTGTCAGGCTGCTGTAATTAATGAACACACAGTGTTGCTGGGCTGTCACACTCTCACCGTTGCCATAACAACAACATGCAAATGAAGTTTGGCTTAATGTTTTGACATTTCTAATCAGGAGAGAGAGAAAAGCGATTTCTTCCCTCCAGCAGAAGCGGCGTGATTCCTCCACACGCGCCGCCATTAATATTACACACGCGGGTCGAGGGCTTTACCCGAAGGATTCGCTTCCAGCGTCCTGATGTGGAAGAGCTGCTCGGACACACACACACACACACACACACACACACTCACTCTCACTCTCTCTCTCTCTCTCTCTCTCTCTCTCTCTCTCTCTCTCTCTCTCTCTCTCTCTCTCTCTCTCGCTCTCTCTCTCTCTCTCTCTCACTCTCTCTCTCGCTCTCTCTCTCTCTCTCTCTCTCTCTCACTCTCACACACACACACACACACACACACTCTCTCTCTCTCTCTCTCTCTCGCTCTCTCTCACTCTCACTCTCACACACACACACACTCTCCTCGCTCTCTCTCTCTCTCTCTCTCACTCACACACTCTCTCTCTCTCTCTCGCTCTCTCTCTCTCTCTCTCACTCACACTCACTCTCTCTCTCTCTCTCTCACTCACACTCACTCTCTCTCTCTCTCTCTCTCTCTCTCTCTCTCTCTCTCTCTCTCTCTCTCTCTCTCTCTCTCTCTCTCTCACTCTCACACACACACACACACAGGTTCCTAACTGACGACAAAGACTTGACAGAGCAGCCATCAAGTGTTAGACAGTATTCTAGGTTATTACGTGAGGAAGTTTTTTGTCCAATAATTAGAATCTCTGTCTTTTCAGAATATAGTAGTAGGAAATTACTAGTCATCCAATTTTTTATATCAGCTCTGCATTCTGTTAATTTTGAGAATTGGGCTTTCTCGTCGAGGACCTATACACAATATATGAACAAACAAAATGTAATGTATAAAAAACCCAAACCCCAAAACACACACAAGGACATCACAAAATACTTAAAGGTGCAATGTGTAAAAAATTTGAGTATCTATTAACAGAAATGCAATATTACATCCATAACTATGTGTTCAGTGGTGTATAAAGAACTTACTTAATAAACCGTAATGTTTTTATTACCTTAGAATGAGGCATTTATATCTACATAGGTGCGGGAATCCCCTTCTATGAAGGTCGACATATTGTGACGTCATGTTTCTACCGTAGCCGACAGCGAACAAACAGGGTTACAGAGCGCGTTTCGTCACTACCTTGAAAGAGAAGCCGCAGAAAGCCAGAAGAAGCTAGCCATAAACACCGTGAGTAGTGAATTTTCCCTTGACAGTGGTGTAAATTTGTAGTTGGATTGTTTCATGTAACT
Source organism: Tiaroga cobitis (assembly GCA_030578255.1). Lineage (NCBI taxonomy): Eukaryota > Metazoa > Chordata > Actinopteri > Cypriniformes > Leuciscidae > Tiaroga > Tiaroga cobitis. Next base: position 44,705,204 of record CM060609.1, on the reverse strand, counting down.
GAATTCTTCTCCCTTGCTGTGTTATGGCTTTGCTATGTGGGGATAAATGTGCTGGTTACGTTCGTGAGACAGCTGATTAGTAGGCTACTCTTGTCATTGACCGTAAAACAGTTACAGGAATCACCAACCCGTCGATCTTGGAAGCATTTTAAGTCGATCGAGTTTCCAAAATCAGAGAAAAAAGCCTATTGTGTGTAGTTAGTGGTGTCTAGGGGATGCGGAGGCGTGCGCGCTGTTACAATCACGTCATTTTTGCCGCGCGCATCTTTGGGCTCATGCGGGCGCGTCGAGTATAAACAAGGCTTAACGCTTTAACCAGCTCAGCCACAGTAACAGCTCATATTAGCCAGCTAAACTTTTACTACCCTGTTAGAAAAAATATATAGTTGCATAGTTTCATGTGGTTTTTCTCCCTCGCTGTATTATGTGTTTGCTATGTGGGGAGAAATGTGCTGGTTACGTTCGTGAGACAATCAGCTGATTACTATTATTATATTATGTATTAAGACCCTTGATCCTCACCTGACTATGGCTTTGTAAACTTTATCCATGATGTGGTTTATAATGGACTGTGGTACAGAAGCTTGGTTTACTCTGGCTATTCTCTGCTGTCTCAGACGACGATGTTTGTCGCGTTTTAGCCACCGTAGCTTCTTCGAAAGGGAGGGGTGAGCGGTGGGCTGAGGCCTTAGTGCAAACTCGCAACCGAACCACTAGATGTCGCCAAAAGTCACACACTGCACCTTTAAGCATTATTTTCTATGACATTAATTTGATAGTAAATACTTGTTTTAAAAGTTCTTATCTCGTTGAATGAAAAAAAGGACACTAATGTGATTAACGTCTTTAAATATTTATACAGTATGAAATTATATGTATAATGGGCAAATGAAAATGTCTTTATGTGTGAGTACAATGTGATCTCTGTGTGTGTTTCTGCTGATGTGATGAATGTATTCATGTGTTTGGATTCTCAGTCGAATCGTGCCAGAATCGCCTCACTGACCCTCCGGCCTTGAGATCTCAAACGTCTGGGATTGGTTACAAATGAATACAAACCTGTTTCACATTCCCCCGCAAACTAGACCCTTTCCTTTCTCTTTCTCCTCCTCTTCGTCTGTGATTCTAGATAAAGCTGTTGGTAAGTCTTAAGTCTTTGCTGAGTTGTTGGCTTTGATTCTGGAATGCTTGAACTCATGAATCTTCTGTGCAAACTCCTCTTTCTTGCTGTTGAAAAGTGTGCATCTGCTTTGTTTGTCAGAGGTTTTTATTATTTGATTTTAGTCTTACCACATTGCAGTATATAGCACCAAATATTGTGCACCAAAATAATTGAGTTTTTTGATAACCTTCTCTCTGAGCCTTAGAATTAAACCGGTTGTTTTTTGCTGCTCTGCATGTAAGACGTTTATGTAAATGCTTCTTCACAAGTGAAATGAGTAACAGTAAGTTCAGTAAGAATTTTTTGCTGTTCAGTTTCAATAAACCTTTTTTCACTAGGGAGGGAGTTTTTTCTCTTCTGAAAAGTTACAGTGTGTTTTTATAGTCCAGTGAACTCTTATTTCAGATAATCAAGAAAACATTTGCACAAAAACTTTTACTTAAAGACACTTGGGGCCAGATTTACTAACAGTTTGCGCCAGCACAAACCCTCTTTTGGCGTTAAAAAACTACTGTCATGATTTACTAAAGACACGCAGTGAGAAACTAAACTAGCGCTGAAAAGGCGTGGACAGGGTTATTTTTGTGGCTGACCTTATTGCATATGCATTTGTAGGAGTTTCCCTTTCAGATGCAGTATTCATGGGAGTATTTAAAGGAATCACGCAAGGTGATTTACTAAGGTTTGCGCTCATCAATGTACCGGTTGTTTGCCGCCCATCGCATAACTTTACACTACCATCGCCGCAGTTCTGGAATTACGCGCTCACGCTGATGTGCCCTGTTTAGTAAGTCTGCCCCTTACTGGGCTTTCAGGGTAAACATTTCATCAGAATGTGTGTTCCATCGGAATTAATTAAGCCCATGCCTTTGACATTTCTAGTGCTTTGCTCTTCCAGTTACAGGACCTGATTGGTGCCACTGACCTTCTAATAAAGTCCTTCTGTATCTGTTCCCTTTGTGCAGGTGAGCCTCCATGACACCCAGTTTAGCAGATGAAGCTCATCTGCCCAAATGCTGGGTTTTCACTCTGATCCCTTAGTCCCTAATTAAAATCCCTCACCAGACCATCATCGGCCCGTCGTCGCCGTACTTATCATGTCAAGCCAAAGGAACCCCTGTGTGCTCAATACAGCCGGCTTCACTCTCGAAGACTCTGTGGAGATGGATGTTTCAGTGGAGACTGTGCTGGACAGATGTGATCATGTGCCGCCTCCAACAGACGAAAGCCAGATGGCATTGAACAACGAGGAAGAGGAGAAGACCGAAGGGGTTTCTTCATCGGAGAAGGGTTCCTTCTACACCCGTAACCTCCGCCACTACAGAGATCATGAGGACTTCCATCGGTTGGAAGGACCATTCTGTGTTTGTACCTTCTGCAATTTCAGTACCAACAACTTTGAATCCCTCTCATGTCATAATAAAGTTCAACACCCAAACGAGAGCTGTTCCAAGTTCAGGCAAACCGTTGATTGCGAGAATGATGGTTCCCTTCTTGAAGCAGGTGGAGACATTGGAAAAACACCAAAATACAGCATTTTGGAGAAAGGACTCAAGGCGGAGAACGATTTATATAGTCCAGTGTTGAAGGATGAGATCAGGGCTGTGAGTGTAAATGGTACGTTCATTATCCCAGAGCCTGTGTGTCATGTGACTCCTCTTCTACAGCGACCTCCCAATCTCAGCAACTCTCCCACAATCGCTGTTCCTCTTCACACCAGCAAGTACAACCCAATCCTGGACAGCAATCCCACCCTGATCACATGTTTCAGCAGATTCCCGTACCCGACGCACTCAGAGTTCTCCTGGCTCACTTCAGTCTCCAGGCTCCCAGAGGAGCAGATCAAGGTGTGGTTCTCCACCCAGCGCCTGAAGCAGGGCATCACCTGGACTCCTGAAGAGGTGGAAGAAGCCCGGAAGAAGATGTTCAATGGGAGTATACCAACCCCACAGCACACCTGTGTAGCTTCACCTACACCTGATCCAACTCGTCAGACCAGCCCTGCATCAAACAGCACAGCAAACATATCATCCACCACTTCTACAGCTCTCCATCAGACTCTTAAACATTCTTCAGGAACTCCTCTCTTGGCTTCAGAGCTCAAACGCCCTGTTGTGCACATGCCTCTACTTCTCACTTCTTTTCCTGGGTTCCCTGAGTCTAAAACATCTAGCCCTGCTTCTTTTGTGGCCTCAGACATGAAGAGACCTGTTGCATATTGTGTCTCACGTAAAGGGAAACTCCCAATGGTTCAATCCAAAGAGAAGATGATGTCCAAAGAAAGGCTTCCTTTGTCACCCATAGTGTCCACCAATCTCAAAAGATCTCTAATTCATCAGCAAATAAACAATCATACTTCTGCCTCCACCTTTATTCCTAAAAACAAGTTATCCTGCTTTGGTAATGGTGTAACCGTGTCCTCTTCACCAGCACAAGTGAACAGACCAACAATCATCCAGGCTCTTTCCCGGCCTCCGACACCGGCCCTTCAGTGTAAGTCTGCAGAACCACCAATGCTCCCATGCTTCAGTGGTCAGAATGACAAAGAAATTCCACATGGGGATGTTAAGCATTGGTTTCTTGACCACACTACAAATTCCCAGAACTCGTCTGTTGAATACGGTTTGGTTCCCGCTCAGTTTCCTCTACTGAAGGACAAGAGTCCTGGACAAATCAAGCTTCTAGAGGAGAGTTTCCAGAGGAACAGTTCCCCATCCTATAATGAGGTCGAGCACCTCATGATCACCACTAGACTGTCCCGAGAGGAACTCGAGAGCTGGTTCTCGGAGCGCAGAGCACTTCGAGATTATCTGGAACAAGCCCTGCTTAACTCCATGGGTTCTAGATGGGATTCCCAGCAGCTGGTCCTCAACGGATCCCAGAGATCCGGGACTCGTACCTTTAGCCCTGTGCCTCCCAACAGCAGGTCTGTGGTTAAAAATGGGTTAGTCCAAAGCCGATGGCCTTCTCCTGTGGAGTTCAGGCGTATGGAGATGCAGACACGGTTGGCCCGCACAGAACTTGTCCGGTGGTTCCGAGACAGTCGGCTGGCTCAGCAGAGCTGCGTCCTGGACCGGAAGGAGATGTTTGGAGAGCAGAACGGCTGCCGGCCTGAAGACTATCCGAGCCCAAAGGATCGACCACTTAGAGAAGAGATCATCAGACCCAGCAGCCCAGAGATCGAGAACTGGTTCTCCAACACACTCGCTCAGGACACGGGGAACATCGGGGAATTGTTCGGAGATGGCAGCGAGGACTTTGGAGTTTCAGACTCCAGTTAGAAGATGGAAGGTATGTTTAAAGATGAGAAGAACACTGTTGCATGTCATGAAAATCGTGTTTTTTGGTGGAAAAAATTATTGAAGGAATGGTAGAAGTTTAAAGGGGTCATGAAATGAGAAATCAAAATTCCCTTGATCTTTTAATATATAAGAGGTCATTGTACTATAAGACATCCTGTAAGTTTCAGAACTCAAAACGTTCTTGTTAGTCTAAAAACAGCTTATATTGAAGCTAATCCCTCTGAACGACTGATTGCGGAATGTGCCACTTTATTACTTAATAGTGTAGCTAAACACCTCCCCTGCAAAAGATTAACGCCTGCTTCTACATCACTGCTTATTTAGCCCCGCCCACCGATTAACGCATGTCATGTAGTGGGTAAATAACGAGAGACGCAAACGCAGGTCAATACAGAAACCAAATGGTAAAGATGGCTCCGAAGATAACAAGACAAAATTGTGAAACAACACAGCCTTTGCATTACCTTCCTTCTGATCCCAACATTAGGAAGGAGTGGATTAACTTTAACTTAACTTTATTTTGAAGTTCCAGACCACGTCAGTAAGAACTTGGTAATTTGTTCACTTCATTTCACTGTGGATTCAGTTCCAAACAAGGCAAAATTCGACGCAAGATTTTCAGAAAGATTGAAATTGAAAGACGATACTGTACCGAGTATTTTGGATCCGACAGTAATATCGCACCACACTGTGAGTAACTGTTTTTATTACGTGGTGGTGGTCACTATTGCCGTTATCACAGATCGTTTGACCTGTACTGAGTATGTATGCGTTTTTAACCTGTATGGCTAAATTTCACCGGCTGCCATTTCCCAACATCAGAAGTTTTAAAAACAATCCCACACGTGTACTGACGGGGGCATTGAACATTTTTAAATATGCAAAACTGTCGACCAATCATACCAGTGGGCGTTTACTTCCGAGTCTACAATCCACCACTGTTCAAACATGCTTTCGATGAGGGGGTCAAAACAGGACAGAAAATAGCCTATTACTTATAATAATATCATTATTTTTGTAAAAAAAAAAAAAAATCTTAATTTAGAAGTGGACCTCAGAGAACAGTACAAAATAATAAAAAAGGCAGTTCATGACCACTTTAATACAAGTTAAACTGTGTTGATAGGTTTTGCAGCATTATGTAGATTACCACAGGAAATAATATACTAAACGCTTCTCTTTAACACTTGTAAATGGACAGCATTTTGAGAATTTCTTTTCATCCATATAATGGAAGTCAATGGGCTCTAGTGTCTTCTGGCTCCCAACTTTCTTCAAAATATCTTCTTTTGTGTTCTACAGATGAAGAAGTCAACTGTGCACATGCACGCGGATTACGTTATTTTCATTAGATGTTTCAGTTTTATTAGGCTATATTTTTGAAACATGCATGTTAATGTTTAAATTATTTTCTATGGTAGTTGACATTATTTCCCAAATGACTTATCTTGCTTTGAAGCTGTAACATTCTTTTGAATAAAACAATCATAATAATTGAAAGCAGTGACCAGAGCTCAAACTTTAGTGAGGTGTGAATTTTAAAGCATCACTTTGTGTGTCTGTAAATGTGACTGTAAATGTGACTTTTCATGATGAAATGTGTGACAGCATGTACATGTGCGTGTATTTCAGGTTAAGATTATCAGATGGAATAAGCGAGCCTGACCTGTTTAAAGTTAATTGTGTTTTTCCCTCCACAGGTGAGAAGCAGGTCGTTAGTGTTTCTCTGGAGAACCGCTTCCATGGAAGAGCGTCAGGAACCACTGATGTGGGTGTGTGTGTGTGTGTGTGTGTCTTGGATGTTAAAAACACTGAGGAAACTTCTGCGTGCCAAAGCTGGAGTATCTGAACTTTTAAAAAGGTTCTTGTAAACACTTTTGCTGCAGATCTGTTCATGGCATATTTTGTTACATTTTATAATGGGAACAAATTTCATCTTTTTTATTGGACATGTATATTTCCTAACAGTCTGAGGAAAGAGATGCCAGAACCCACGAGGTGCTGCGTATTCCCTGGACACTTTATCTGCTACAGCCCATAATATGATTCTTTTGCTACAGACGTGATATTATATTAACAGAAACTGTTGAATGTGTGTTTTACAAACTTCTGCTGATGTTTAAAATGGTGTGTTTGCCAATCGGTGATCGTAATGAAGTGTTTCTGTTCTGTCATGTCAGTGAATCTAACGCTCTACACTGACTACACACACACACCGCCTCTGGAATCCAATAAAACACAGTCGGATTTATTGTGTTTGTTTGTGAGATGTCATTGCTGTGATATATATGAAGCTTCGTTTTGTTCCACAGATTCACTTGCTGTGAAAGCAACTGAGATTCCTGAGATTTCAGACCTTACTGACATGGTCTTCATGTCTGATGATCTCCTGCGCTGTTTTACTACACCGTTAACATTACATCAGGGAATATTCAGATCTTAGCATCACAGCTAATGAAGATTGTGTAATATGTGTTATATAATGTTGGACAAACACATGACACCAGAGAGAGAGAGAGTAAGAATTGTGGGTAATGCAGTATTTTAACTCAGTTTTGTTTGGGTTTTGAAATGAAGATGAAACTTCTGAATCCTGGAGTTTACACTGCAAAATGATGTTCTTCTTCAGTGTGTCTCGTTCTCCAGCTTAAATATCTAAATATTCTTAAATCAAGAATCTTATACATTAACTGGGGAAGCAGAATGACTGAAGATATTAATACTTTTTTTAATAAAAAATGTATAAAAAAAAGCAAATTGATGCTTATAACAAGAAAAAATGTGTGTGTGTGTGTGTGTGTCTGTGTGTGTGTGTGGACAGTTAAGGTCCATTCAAGGTTCACGTCTCTGTCAGTTTCCCAGCTGACAAAACATGTTCTAAAAATGTTTTTCTAACGTTCCCATTAAGTTATGACAACATTATTTCTGAATGTTCTCTGGATGTTCAAAAAAATGTTTTAAAAACGTTTTTTTTTTTCTTGTTTATGTGAACGTTAAGAAAAACATTCCATTGTCTCGTTCTTCAGTGATTAAGGGCCCATTATAGTGTTGCTGCGGCTCTGTTCAGTGTGCCGTAACTCCAGATCACCGAGAGCATCAGCGCTCTTCATCATCATCATCACTGAGAGCATCAGCGCTCTTCATCATCATCATCACTGAGAGCATCAGCGCTCTTCATCATCATCATCATCATCATCATCACTGAGAGCATCAGTGCTCTTCATCATCATCATCATCATCATCACTGAGAGCATCAGTGCTCTTCATCATCATCATCACTCCTGATCACTGAGAGCATCAGCGCTCTTCATCATCATCATCACTCCTGATCACTGAGAGCATCAGCGCTCTTCATCATCATCACTCCTGATCACCGAGAGCATCAGCGCTCTTCATCATCATCATCATTACTCCTGATCACTGAGAGCATCAGCGCTCTTCATCATCATCATCATCACTCCTGATCACTGAGAGCATCAGCGTTCTTCATCATCATCATCACTGAGAGCATCAGCGTTCTTCATCATCATCACTCAGATCATTCTGCTGGCCTTCATCACTCCTGTTCCTGACAACCTCAGAATCACCACTCTACTGAAAGAGTCACAATATTTGGTTTAATCAGGATTAACTTAATGACTGATATTTCTTCTCTGCCCTTAAGAGAGTAGCCAGAAAAATAGAGCGCAACTGGAAGAAAACAAAACTAGAGGTATTTCGCATTTCATGGAAGGAGAGCTCGATTGCATACAGAGATGCCTTAAAAGCTGCTAGATCTGCTTATTTTTCAAAGCAGCTTTACAGTGATAATAGGAAATTCAAGTAACAGAGATTGTTTTGGCTTTAAAGCAGCTCTAGGATAAAATTATTGTAAATGAATAAATTTCCACCACAACAGCTCAACAGTAATAAAGTCCATCTGGTCCAGCTCTCGTCGCCCTCCACGCTACACCAACCGGGCTGTCACACAGTGTGTTAGCCCGCCTAGCTCGTTCGGCTAGCACCACCACCAGCTGTGACAACACTTCGCTCTGCTCAACATCCGCTCACTGACAGACAAGGGACATCTCATCCAGGACCTCATCTCTGATCGTAAGCTAGACTTTCTCTGTTTAACTAAGACATGGCAACAGCCCAGCGACTTTTCTCAGCTGAATGAATCCACTCCTAGTGGGTTTGTTTACATCTGTTATCCCCGTGGCTCCGGCCGGGGGGCGAGAAGTGGAAAGTCTCGCCGATATCCGTGCCTGTCTCCAGCTCGTTTGAATCTGCTGTCTGCAAGTTGTCTGGTCCCACCCCAACCATCATTGCTACTGTCTACCGCCCCCCAAAACCGAATAGTGAATTTTTAAATGATTTTGCTGCTTTTCTCACTCACTTATCCTCTCTCTCACCAAACATAATACTGCTGGGTGATTATAATATCCACATGGACAATATCAATCTGCCTCTTACTAAAGACTTCACCTCCTGCCTAGAGAGTTTTGGATGCCAGCAATATATCACTTTTCCCACACACTCCAAAGGACATACTCTGGACTTAATCTGCTGTTCTGGTGTCACCCCTTCTGACCTTACAGCTGTTGAACTCCCCATACCTGACCATTTTCTCCTCTCATTTACTGTGAAACTCACTCTCTCCATTTCTAAAATACCACGCCTTATTTCATTTCGTAATATAAAGAATATCAATCCTGCCACTCTCACTTCAAGTGTCCATTCCTTCTGCCTCCCTGACACTCACGATCTATCCACCCCCGATGATCTCGTCTCTCACTACAACACTGGACTCTATAGTATTCTTAACTCCCTTGGTCCGTTAAAAAACAGATCTGTTTCTTTTGCCATCTCCGCCCCTTGGTTTACACCCGATCTTCGTCTCATGAAAGCCAAAGGGCGGCAACTTGAACGTCTTTATAGAAAAACTGGTCTCACTATTCACAAAGAAATGTACAATAACCACATCTTACTGTATAAGGACTCCGTCGCTAGCACTAAAACCCACTACTACTCCAGTATAATCATTGCCAATAAAGAAAACTCCAAGTCACTGTTTTCCTTACTTAACAATATCACCCAGCCCCAGGGCTTTCTCCCCCTCACTTGTATATACAACCTCCTTCTGCAACTCCATTATGTAATTTTTCACTGACAAAATCAAAAACATCCACCAGCACCTTGGATCTATCCCTCACCTCAGCATCTCAGCCGACTTTCACCCATCCACACATTCATTATCTTGCTTCCAGCTCCCCGCTATTTCAGAGATCACAGAACTCATCAGGAAATCCAAGCCTTCCACTTGTCAACTTGACCCCTTTCCCACACAACTAGTTAAAGGGGTGGTTCAGGATTTTGGACATTGGGCCTCATTTCCAAGTTAGCCTAGTGTTATTTATCAGTGGAGACAGTTTTCAAAAATTTTCATCCAGTCGTTCCAGTTGAATAGTTCGCCGGTGCTAGGCTAGCGCGAGTCAACGGTAACTGCTAGCCTGCCATTAAAAACAGTTTTACCCACTCCACAGTTCACCAAAAGCAAATAAATTATAACGCCAGACTATCGATGTAAATGTCTGTTAAGAGAATAATGTTAAAAATCAAACTACTCTTAAAACAGTTGCCTCTGTAACTGTCCCGCCCACCTCCCTTATTGACTGTATCTCGGAAATAAAAACCTGGTTTACCCAAAATTTCCTCAAATTAAACAGTGATAAAACTGAGGTTCTCCTCATTGGCACTAAATCCACTTTTTCCATAACCGACAGTTTTTCTCTCACGATTGATAACTCCTCCGGTTTCACCCTCCCCCAGGTTAGGAGTCTGGGCTTCATGACAGCACATTATCTTTTCAGTCCCACATCAATAACATTAGCCGCCCTGCCTACTTCCATCTACGAAACATTAATCGCCTCCACCCCTCCCTTACCCCACACACTGGCGCCGTTTTAAAATAAAATGTATTATTATTAAATTCTGAATATTGTTTCTAAAGTTGTTGAATAAATAACTTTATTCTAGAGCTGTTTTAAAGCCAAAACAATCTATTTTACTTTAAATGAAGTTTTATTAACTAAGTTCGGGAGGAGCTAATTAACACGAGTGGTCAGCAATCAACGATAAGAGGGTACATGTAGACTCAGCAGTCTTACCTCGATCCATTGACAGTTCGCAGCATCCCCCCACCACCCCTTCTCCACACTCCTAGTTCTAAAAAATCCCTTACATGGGGGGGGAGTACTCTGGGTTCGGGCCGAATTCCGAGTATGGAGCCCTCCCTCCGGACAGCACGCCAAATAAGCATTAAATCTCACTCCCTCAAAATTATATGTAAGTGTGAACTCATGAATTTCCTATTATCACTGTAAAGCTGCTTTGAAACAATCTATATAGTTAAAAGCGCTATATAAAGGAAGGTGACTTGACTTGACTTGACTCTGCTCATTTAAATGAGACCTGAGAATGGTACAACTGATTTAATGTGTGATTCTCAAGTCGTAATTATAACTTAAACTAGGAAATGTCCAACTAGAAAATTTCCAACTTGGAATTTCCGACTAGTACAATTTCCAACTTGGAATTTCCGACTAGGAAATTTCCAAGTTGGAAACTCGTATTTACGATAACTCCAATTTCACATGAAGGAAGCATCACTGTGTCTAAAACATACAATACACATACAAAGCACTTAAACGCAACAAGCTTATAATCACGACTTCAGAAGTGGGAAGTAGGAAATTTCCAATAGAAAGCAGCAACAATAGCAGTCGTTCTCCCCTACGCCATGTTTAAGTTCAGCCCAATCTCGGCAGCTCTGCTATCAAAATTATCTCAAGTTTCACAGTAGTAAATACAACTTGAGAGGGTATTCGTGTTGAATTTCCGACTAGGAAACTCATATTTATGATAATTCCAATTGCAGTCATAATATGACATGAGAAAGTTATCACTGATTTAATGTCATTATGATTAATTATCTTTCACATGCAATTGGAATTATCGTTAAAACGAGTTTCCTAGCCTGAGTTTCCTAATTGGAAATTAGTTGGAAAGTCATATTGACAACTTCAACTAGGAAATTTCCAACTAGGAATTTCCAAACTAGGGAATGTCCAACTAGGAAACTCGTATTTACGATAATTCCAATAGCACCAGAGCTGCTCCTGGGGAATCTGCTTCCACCTGACGCTGCTGATCAGGAACGCTGGGGAGAAACTCCTCCAACTGCAGGATTGAGCTCCTAAACGGCTCTTTCTGCTCCAGAACGACACAAATAACCCTCTGAGTCTGAGCAGCACAAACCCGTCTGAGATCAAGGTGGCTATTGTCTCCTCAGGTTGAATGTGTTAAGTGATAGTTTGAGGATAACACTGTCTCCCAGTGTGACCTAAATCTGACAAACCCTCCCTCTGGGAAAGTCCTCATCGGAAACATTATTCATAAAGTCAAAGATGTTTGGGTTCGTCTGCAGTCAGTATTTACATCAATGCCTTGGGAAGTTTTATCCAAAGCCACTTACGGTCCATTCAAGGTTCATGTTTTTATAATGTTCCCATGACTGTTAAGGGAACATTTTTCTTTAACGATTAAGGGCCCATTATAGCGTTGCAACTTTAGGAAACTCTTTGTATAAAACGTCACTGTGTATAAAACACAATACCGGTACACAACATAAAAATATATGATAATTCCAATAGCACGTGAAGGCAGCATAACCAAGTTCACACTTCAAACTTGCCATTGTGTGCTTTAAACATCCTTGGTTCCTAAGGAAAATTGCTTGTAAGTTCCTAATTTTTCACTTCGGATAAAAGTGATGAATAAAATTTATAAAAGTAAATATACAGGGTTCCTCATTTAGTAATTTTTTACATTTAGTCATTTAGCAGACGCTTTTATCCAAAGCGACTTACAATTGAGGACTAAAACAAGCGAGTCATCGTGAAGAGGCAAAAACAACGCAAGAAGTGCTCAAAATACAAAGTTCAGGCATTGCTCGGAGTAGCATAAGCCAGGCAAGCGAGGATTTAAAGGAAAGGATTTTTTTTAATTTTTTTTAATTTTTTTATTTATTTAAGTGCTCCCGGAAGAGATGAGTTTTCAGTTGCCTTTTGAATGCTGTCAGGGATTCTGCATTCCGGATGACGGTGGGGAGATCATTCCACCAGCATGGAACCGTGAATGAGAATGTCCTGGAGAGTGATTTTGTGCCCCGCTGTGATGGTACCACGAGCCGTCGCTCATTGACCGATCGTAGGCTTCTGGTAGGGATGTACACTTGTAGTAGTGAGTGGAAGTAGGAGGGGGCTGAACCTGTGGTCAATCTGTAAGCAAGCGTCAAAGCCTTGAACTTGATGCGAGCAGAGAGTGGTAGCCAGTGCAGAGAGATGAACAGAGGAGTGACGTGGGCCCTTTTGGGCTCGTTGAAGACGAGACGAGCTGCAGCATTCTGGATCATTTGTAGAGGTTTAGTTGCACATGATGGAAGTCCAGCCAGAAGAGCATTGCAGTAATCAAGCCTAGTCTTAATTGTGTAAAAAAGCCTAGTCTCCTCCAAGTCTTAATTGTTTTTTAAAGTCAATGCTTTAAAGAGTCTTAAATGTATAACGATATTATGTTGTATAAACTTACAGCACTTGATTCATTTCTTGTTTAAGTAGATTTAATGAGATTTTGCACAACTGAAAAAAAAAAAGATTCCACTTAAAACTCTCCCACTGATTGGTTGGCAAACCGGTCTCGAACTCAAACCCGTTCATAGATGATAGTTTGAAAGAGTCGCAATATTTATGTTAATCAAATTAACCGAATGACTGATATGTATTCTCTGCACTAGAGACCCGAACGTTAAAACTGATGTAATGTCATTGTGATTAAGTATCTTTTCAACGAGTTTCCTAGTTGGAAATTGGACATGATTGCCCTCTAAAGTCGTATTTACAACTTCAACTAGGAAAATCCCAACTAGGAAACCCTGACTATGAAATGAAGGAAGCATCACTGAGTATAAAACATACAATCATTCTCTCCCATGTTTAAAGTTCAGCCCGACTAGGAAACCCGCATTTATGATAATTCTGAGCACGTGAAGGCAGCAATATTGGATATTCTCAGTGTGGTTTAAGAGCATTTATGTCATTATACTGTGTGTGTGTGTGTGTGTTAAAGGTGGAATTATTTTCCAGATAGGGTTGATCCTGATGATGATAAGCACAGCACTGACACACACACTCATTTTTGTTCAAGTTCAATTGTGAAACACCGACTCCAGATTCACCCTTTTAATATAAAAGTTCTTCCTCTCACAAACAAACAAACAAACAATCAGCTGAATGACATAACACTCGTACAGTCGGACAAAAACAATGTTTTAATTGTTTACATTATAAAAACTGAAACAAAATATCTACAAACAAATGTTTATTTGTAGAAGAAAAACACCATGTCAGGAATAAAAGAAGAAGAACTGTGGATGTTTGTCTCTATGTACTACATGAAGACGATGCAAGCACACAGCTCCTCTGGATGTGATATGTACAGGAGGGTCATGTGATCGTCACTCGCGCTGCTCCATCTTCACTTTGGGCGGCTTCAGGAACGTTCGGTTCTTCTTCTCTTTCTTAGTCTTTCCTTTGGCCTGGAAGTTCCTCCAGCTGTCCACTCGCCCGTCACGCGTCTCCTGAGGACACACACACACACACACGGTGAAACACGAGCGTCTCGCACCCGTCTGGAGAACCACTGAACTGTCGAACCTCGAAGTTCTTCTGCCACTCTCGCTCTCGCTTGGCTTTCTCCTGCGTCTCGATCTCTTCTTCTCGCTGTCTCTTCCTGCAATCACACAAACACTCTCTTATATTATATTTACATCCCTCCATCATCTCTGCTCAAACACGATCAACATGGATGTGATTTACTCTCTCATCTCAGTCTTTAAGACACTCAATATTCAGTAATATTATTGATTAAACTCAGATGAGAACAGAGCTGATGTAATAATAACTCTATGATCCTCTGTAGAGGCTTCAGTGCTGAGTCCGAGTCACATCTGATGCACTGTAGAAATAACTCATGATTACAGATGTTCAGTGACGTGTGTGTGTGAGTGCGTGTGTGTGTGAGTGAGTGTGTGTGTGTGTGTGTTTGTGTGTTTTACCGTTCATGCATGTCTTTTGCTTCTCTCTCTTTCCTCTTGATCTCCAGCTCAGCGAAGAGTTTCATGGTCTGTTTATAAACGGCCTGTCTGAACTACAGAAGCACAAACTCAGTGTGAGCACAGTTACACTGCACAGAAATCATCAAAGCTGGAACACACACACAGCGGTTACATCATCCGGTTACCTCACACACATTATCTCACATCTCAGTCAAACGAGCTCTAATGGCCTGATTAACAGCGTAACACTGCTGGAGTCCTGATGAAACTAGCAGAGCTTTTCTTTCGAGTGTAACGGTTTAGAGAAGGAATGTAGGGCGGGGCTTGGTTCTGTTGATGTGGTTGCTGTTGATTGGCTGTTGAGATGCAGGCGTGGCTCTCTACAGTGTATGCAGATGAGCGTGAGCTGCAGGGGCGGAGCTTAAACCGCACTCAGTGACTGGTAACATCTTAATAATCTAATCTAATGATCTAGGATCATTATTGAGCTTTAATCCACTAATAGTCCAGGAGATGTGTGGTAATTATGTTCACTTTTTCATAAAAGCATGAAACTTGCTCCACATGTACCGTTTGCGGCCCTGGACATTTTCAGAAATGGAGCCATCGCAAAAACGCCTTGTGGCGGCCATTTTGCTTTATCGCCATAACTAAATTATGTATTATATATTATATCTCCTGAATTAAACATGATAACATGGACACTGTGATGCCTACCCCCGTGTTTTGATGGTCAAGGATTACAATGATACCATATACAACATCATAAAAGGTTCAGGTGAGTAGTTAATGGTGAATTCAGTGACATTGTTAGGAGGATTACAATGAAACCGCAGTATCTGAGAATATCATCTGAAGCTGGGGCCACACTAAAAGACCACAAACATGACGATAAAAAAATCATAGATTTATCCGTTTTGTTCCTCTATAGTGTGGAGTGCCGCGATGTAACACACACACACACACACAAGCAGATTCCATTCACAGACAACAGAGTCCCACTTGTAAACAGTTAAATCTCGTAAAATCCCTCACATCAAACGTGACTTTAAAGTAAACAAACATGGCGGACGAAGAAATGGTGCTTATAGTGTATGGACTGCTTTTTAAGCCAGGGACACACCAAGCCGGCGGTCGGCCATTTTATTGTTTTTGAGCGTCGGCTGACTTGTGTTTTCCGGTGTGTTCCGCACCGTTGGCTCTAGTCAACACAGTCGGCTTTTGTGATAATCTCCCGAGCGTGTGCGCGGGTTTGTCCTTAGGCTTCCCCCACACAACAGGACTTCTGACTCGATCCGAGATCGGGGCGGTTCTGGCTTTCTTCCGAGCAGATTCGGTCACTCTTAACACACCTCACACCACAAGACAATCTAATAAGATCATCTGTAGAACCATCAAGATAATCTGGACTTTATTTGGCATTTCGGAAGGAGAGAAATTGGTCCGAAATCACCCTGAATATCTTGTAGTGCGTATCCAGCATAAGAGATGAGTTTGAGAACGCCATGGAGTTCAGCAGTGTCTCTGGGAAACCCCTTCGAGAGGACAGCAACAGCCTTCTGAAGCTGAACAAAGCTGTTGTGGATGCTGTTCGGGTGCAGAGAGGATGCAGGGCACGAAACACACCACCGCCCCTTTGAAGAGGAACAAGCGCCCTCTTTTTAAAACGGCTCTGATAAGAGGACAGTCCAAGACAAAACTCGCTGAAAAACAACTGTGCGCTGTTTTCCAGACTCTACATCGCCTGTCAGACCCGTGATGGGAACCAAGAAAACTTCTTCAAAAATGGAAATAAGGCCTAGCCTCCATCACTCTCACTTCATGGTGGACTGCGCCTGGGAAACTCACTTCATGGTGGACTGCGCCTGGGAAACTCACTTCATGGTGGACTGCGCTAGGGAAACTCACTTCATGGTGGACTGCGCTTGGGAAACTCACTTCAAGGTGGACTGCGCTTGGGAAACTCACTTCATGGTGGACTGCGCCTGGGAAACTCACTTCATGGTGGACTGCGCCTGGGAAACTCACTTCATGGTGGACTGCGCTTGGGAAACTCACTTCATGGTGGACTGCGCCTGGGAAACTCACTTCATGGTGGACTGCGCTTGGGAAACTCACTTCATGGTGGACTGCGCCTGGGAAACTCACTTCATGGCGGACTGCGCCTGGGAAACTCACTTCATGGTGGATGGTGGACTGCGCCTGGGAAACTCACTTCATGGTGGACTGCGCTTGGGAAACTCACTTCATGGTGGACTGCGCTTGGGAAACTCACTTCATGGTGGACTGCGCTAGGGAAACTCACTTCATGGTGGACTGCGCTTGGGAAACTCACTTCATGGTGGACTGCGCCTGGGAAACTCACTTCATGGTGGATGGTGGACTGCGCCTGGGAAACTCACTTCATGGTGGACTGCGCTTGGGAAACTCACTTCATGGTGGACTGCGCTTGGGAAACTCACTTCATGGTGGACTGCGCTAGGGAAACTCACTTCATGGTGGACTGCGCCTGGGAAACTCTCTTCATGGTGGACTGCACCTGGGAAACTCTCTTCATGGTGGACTGCGCTTGGGAAACTCACTTCATGGCGGACTGCGCCTGGGAAACTCTCTTCATGGTGGACTGCGCTTGGGAAACTCACTTCATGGCGGACTGCGCCTGGGAAACTCACTTCATGGTGGACTGCGCCTGGGAAACTCACTTCATGGTGGACTGCGCCTGGGAAACTCACTTCATGGTGGACTGCGCTTGGGAAACTCACTTCATGGTGGACTGCGCTTGGGAAACTCACTTCATGGTGGACTGCGCTTGGGAAACTCACTTCATGGCGGACTGCGCCTGGGAAACTCACTTCATGGTGGACTGCGCTTGGGAAACTCACTTCATGGTGGACTGCGCTTGGGAAACTCACTACATGGTGGACTGCGCCTGGGAAACTCACTTCATGGCGGACTGCGCTTGGGAAACTCACTTCATGGCGGACTGCGCCTGGGAAACTCACTTCATGGTGGACTGCACCTGGGAAACTCACTTCATGGTGGACTGCACTTGAGAAACTCACTTCATGGTGGACTGCGCCTGGGAAACTCACTTCATGGTGGACTGCGCCTGGGAAACTCACTTCATGGTGGATGGTGGACTGCGCCTGGGAAACTTACTTCATGGTGGATGGTGGACTGCGCCTGGGAAACTCAGTTCATGGTGGACTGCGCTTGGGAAACTCACTTCATGGTGGACTGCGCTTGGGAAACTCACTTCATGGTGGACTGCGTCTGGGAAACTCACTTCATGGTGGACTGCACCTGGGAAACTCACTTCATGGTGGACTGCGCTTAGGAAACTCACTTCATGGTGGACTGCGCCTGGGAAACTCACTTCATGGTGGACTGCGCCTGGGAAACTCACTTCATGGTGGATGGTGGACTGCGCCTGGGAAACTCACTTCATGGTGGACTGCGCCTGGGAAACTCACTTCATGGTGGACTGCGCTAGGGAAACTCACTTCATGGTGGACTGCGCTTGGGAAACTCACTTCATGGCGGACTGCGCTTGGGAAACTCACTTCATGGTGGACTGCGCCTGGGAAACTCACTTCATGGTGGACTGCGCTTGGGAAACTCTCTTCATAGTGGACTGCGCCTGGGAAACTCATTTCATGGTGGACTGCGCTTGGGAAACTCACTTCATGGTGGACTGCGCCTGGGAAACTCACTTCATGGTGGATGGTGGACTGCGCCTGGGAAACTCACTTCATGGTGGACTGCGCCTGGGAAACTCACTTCATGGTGGATGGTGGACTGCGCCTGGGAAACTCACTTCATGGTGGACTGCGCCTGGGAAACTCACTTCATGGTGGACTGCGCCTGGGAAACTCACTTCATGGTGGACTGCGCCTGGGAAACTCACTTCATGGTTACTGCACTTGGGAAACTCACTTCATAGTGGACTGCGCTTGGGAAACTCACTTCATGGTGGACTGCGCTTGGGAAACTCACTTCATGGTGGACTGCGCTTGGGAAACTCACTTCATGGTGGACTGCGCTTGGGAAACTCACTTCCTGGTGGACTGCGCTTTGGAAACAGTGTAAGCAGTGCCCTACACAGTGAGGGTCAATTTTCCAGCAAGATCTTCATACCTTATACTACAGAGAAACGGTAACCCTTCCTTTTACAGTACAGTACTTACGTGTACTTACATAGAAAATACTAGCTAATATAAGGTAAGTACATGGGTTAGGGGTAGGTTCAGGGTTAGTACCTAGTTATTACCCAGTAATTATAATTACTATAATAAGTACATAGTAAGTACATGGGTAACAGGACTGTAAAAGGAAGCGTTACCAGAGAAACTTGAAGTTACCAGCTTAAAGTCACAGAAGCGGGGAAAGGGACAAGAACAAGAGTGGATGGAAAAAGACAAGTTAACAAACCAACTGGAAAGGCTTCCTGAGAGTGGATAAAACACAAAACAGAGCTCCTTTACTTTCTGGCTAGGAACCTTGTGGAAATGCAGATTACCAAACAAGTTGTCAATCATCTCACCCACAAGAATCAGATCAGAAGAGATTGACCCTTGCACACATGAAGAGGCACATACAAGGACGCCACTCCATGCGGAGAATGCTGCAAAAAAAGGGTTTAAAAAGCTCACCCTGCGCACTGTGGACTTCTAGCCATCACACGTGTCCGAGCTGGACACTGAGGAGTTCTGGGTGGCATTCGGGACTGGCAAGAACTTCAGATTCTACTTGCCCATGAGATCGAGTCTCAAGCCAAGTCTCTGGGTCCTGGCAAACCCAAGCCCCCCCTGTGCTCGATGCCTTCCCTGGCTGTGGATGCGGACGACATGCCAGCACAGGCCTCCACGGAAGTCCTGTCCACTGTGGAGCTCTTCACAACCCTCCTCTGTGATACAGCGATCAGGCTCGTCTTGAGTTCACAAAGAAATAAGTGGGGAATAGAGCAAATCCCCCCAGCTAATGATGCACTGGTGCAGACACCATTTATAAAGCACTTTTTACAATATAGATCCAGGGCTAGCAAAATCGCTAGCCCGACGTCCCGGGGCTATTGTGTTTTCAAGTCGGGCTATCAAAATGCATAACCGGCCTGCCCGACGGGCTATCTGACATAGTGTAATTAAATTCCCCTAAACTTCTGCCTCGCCCCCCTAAAAATTTGTGATTAAGTGTAAGCTACACAAATTCGTGTTCGTATCAGTCTTGTTATAATCAGATTCAGCGCGTTCATCTTCAATCCGCAGCGGCGCCCGTGCAGAGTGTGTGTGTTCATCTTAGCCTCATTGGTCTGTCACTGCTTGTCAATGTCAGAATATCTGAGATGGCCAATCAAATAGGCGGGCAGGCGGGCTGCCGGGCTTTATGTTCACAGAAGCTGCTGAGCGCGAATTTTAGCATAGTCAAGTCAAGTCAAGTCAAATATATTCACAATACAGATTGTATCAAAGCTGCTTCACAGTATCAATCAAAACAACTTAACAATGTTAAGTGACTGACTGACTGACGTAAGAGTGACTGACGCTTCAGTTTATGGTCAAGTGCGAGATAAGATGTAAGTAGCTAAACTAAACGTTTCATATTTGACAGGTTTTTTTTATGTAAATGTTAAACGAATGACAAAAATAATCAGGCAAACTAATATACCGTAAAATTTACAAATAATAGCCCGGGCTTTTATTTTCCCAAATCGTCGAACTGCACCGGCTTGTATTTGAGACAGGCGTCTAGAGACAGGCCTTTATAGTTTAGTGTTGAGATGTTGTTCATAGTCTCTATTCTTAAAAAAATCTACAAACGCTCCACTTGAAACTGCGGTCTTCCGACCTTTTACTATCGTGTCAATTGATTTTTAATAAATTTGCGGGAGGGAGAGAGAGCAAGACAGCGCTCGTGTTTGTTTGAAGACGCGAGAGTGCGAGAGTGCGCGCGCTCTCTCTCTCTCTCTCTCTGCTCGTTACGCGCCCTGTCAGGCGCAGCAGTCATTCTATTCTACATCACTCACCAATCAAAAAAGGCTTTGGGGGGACAAAAATTTGCTTTGGTGGCCGCCAAAAAAGCAGACAATCTGACGGGTTTTATTAGATTTGATACAACCCGAAACTAAAAAACAGACACGGCCTCTATTTGAGACCGGCCTTTATTTACCCAAACCAGCAGCCACACCAGCCGTGTAAAAGAAAGAGGCGTCTATTTGGGACTCGGCTATTATTTGAAGTTTTACGGTACTGAAAATAGGCTTATGTAACGTGATTCATGTAATGTAATAATTAGTTTACTGTCATTGTGAGGTGACAAGAAACATTAACAAAGCCGTTTGCATCATGTTAGGCACAAGATTAATAATGAATGTGTACATGTTGAGAATTAATATAGGCTAATACAATTTGTAGCCTTCAGTAGGCCTAAATTAAAAAAGTTCATTTTTCGGAGGGGAAGAGACAAGGCAAAATGAGGAGACAGAGAAAAAGAAAGAGTGACGGAGATGAGAGAGCAGGTATTGACAAATAATCTACTGTCACTGACATGGTTTTAAAGCTATTTCTTTCTTATCCTTTTTTGGCCTTCAAATGTCTTGAAATGCACATATCAGAGAAATAAAAAATTTGAACCCCCTGACAACCTTAAATTTAGGACCTCTTTGATTATAAAGCCCTGTCTACGGCCCTGTGTTAGGAATAAGATCAATAAAGAATGTGTATATATTGTGAATGAATTTAATAAACTTAGTTAGGCTACCTAGCTTTCCTAGTAGCTTTCAGTAAATGACCGTGTCTGAGAAAATGATTTATAAATCAACCTATCAGTTGACCCCATTGTATACTTTCTTCACTGACATAAGGAGAGAAAAATAATCAGCTGCATGACATGTTTTTAATGTTATTGTTATCCAATTTTTTTGGATATGTAGATCAGAGAAAGAAAAATTTTCTCTAACCCCCCTAACTAGCCTACCTCACATCCGAGACCTCAGTAATTATAAAACCCTGCCATCTGTATGTTAATGAAACTAATTAATAGTGAGCATTAAACATAACACTAAAGTGTTCACTTTTTTAGTCATACTCTCATCGGGGGCTGAGCCACAGACTGATTCATGTTCCATACTGGTCACACACATTTCAGTTCAGTTAGAACCAGATGCATATTTGTATTGATGATTCTAATTTGATTATGTTATATCCAATTGTTGATATTTGTTTTTTGAAAAAGTTTTTGATTGATGTTTTGACCAATTTTCTACATTAAAAAATGTCTTTTTATTTGGGCTAGTAAAATTCATTTCGGGCTACCAAAATCTGAAGAGTGCCTGCCCGAAGGGCTACCAGCGATTTTGACATTTTGCGAGCCCTGAAATCGATTAAAACCAGCTTTACAGGGACAATAGGAAATTCATTCAACAAAGATTGTTTTGGCTGTACAGCAGCTCTAGGAGAAAATCATTGTCCAGCTTAAGTAAGTTTTTGATTGATTAATTTCCATTGTAAAAATCACTAAGTATTAACTTAGAGGCTTACACAACACCGTTCTAACAGAAGACAGAAAACCCTCATTGCGCTCCGACCGCTCATCCACATGACAGCGGCGGCCTGGGAATGCAAAGCCAGAAGTGCAAGCTCCTGAAAACGAGTTTTGAAAAGGGTACCGCTCTCATCTCTGCGTAATCTTCACAAACTCGAATCTGTGTAAACGGCGACGGCACGCACATGCGCATTAGGTGTTCAGTGCACAGGCATGCAGGTGTGAATGCGTATGTGCGCGGGCGCGTAGTCTTTACACAGTGCAGCTCCTCAGAAGAGCAGTGTAGCAGGAGGACACTGTTGGACACAAGCACTCGAGGAGGATCTGCAGCAGACTGGGTCTGATGGACCCGCGCGATCAGAGACCGTTAGCTCAACTCTTCCACAGGCAAGCCGTCCATCTCTGAACTCTTGGGCTGTGGCTGCAAGCAAGGCTTCCGGGGGCGTTGCACATGCAAAGAAGCCTCAAAGTGCACAGCTCTGTCAATGTGGAGGAGGCTGTGGAGGCGACTGTGGAGGAGGCTGTGGAGGGGACTGTGGAGGAGACTGTGGAGGGGACTGTGGAGGAGACTGTGGAGGAGACTGTGGAGGGGACTGTGGAGGAGACTGTGGAGGAGACTGTGGAGGAGACTGTGGAGGAGACTGTGGAGGAGACTGTGGAGGAGACTGTGGAGGAGACTGTGGAGGGGACTGTGGAGGGGACTGTGGAGGGGACTGTGGAGGGGACTGTGGAGGGGACTGTGGAGGAGACTGTGGAGGAGACTGTGGAGGAGACTGTGGAGGGGACTGTGGAGGAGACTGTGGAGGGGACTGTGGAGGAGACTGTGGAGGGGACTGTGGAGGGGACTGTGGAGGGGACTGTGGAGGGGACTGTGGAGGGGACTGTGGAGGAGACTGTGGAGGAGACTGTGGAGGAGACTGTGGAGGAGACTGTGGAGGAGACTGTGGAGGAGACTGTGGAGGAGACTGTGGAGGAGACTGTGGAGGAGACTGTGGAGGAGACTGTGGAGGAGACTGTGGAGGAGACTGTGGAGGAGACTGTGGAGGAGACTGTGGAGGAGACTGTGGAGGGGACTGTGGAGGGGACTGTGGAGGGGACTGTGGAGGGGACTGTGGAGGAGACTGTGGAGGAGACTGTGGAGGAGACTGTGGAGGGGACTGTGGAGGAGACTGTGGAGGAGACTGTGGAGGAGACTGTGGAGGAGACTGTGGAGGAGACTGTGGAGGAGACTGTGGAGGAGACTGTGGAGGAGACTGTGGAGGAGACTGTGGAGGAGACTGTGGAGGGGACTGTGGAGGAGACTGTGGAGGAGACTGTGGAGGAGACTGTGGAGGAGACTGTGGAGGAGACTGTGGAGGAGACTGTGGAGGAGACTGTGGAGGAGACTGTGGAGGAGACTGTGGAGGAGACTGTGGAGGGGACTGTGGAGGGGACTGTGGAGGGGACTGTGGAGGAGACTGTGGAGGGGACTGTGGAGGGGACTGTGGAGGGGACTGTGGAGGAGACTGTGGAGGAGACTGTGGAGGAGACTGTGGAGGAGACTGTGGAGGAGACTGTGGAGGGGACTGTGGAGGGGACTGTGGAGGGGACTGTGGAGGAGACTGTGGAGGAGACTGTGGAGGAGACTGTGGAGGAGACTGTGGAGGAGACTGTGGAGGAGACTGTGGAGGAGACTGTGGAGGGGACTGTGGAGGGGACTGTGGAGGGGACTGTGGAGGGGACTGTGGAGGGGACTGTGGAGGAGACTGTGGAGGAGACTGTGGAGGAGACTGTGGAGGAGACTGTGGAGGAGACTGTGGAGGAGACTGTGGAGGAGACTGTGGAGGAGACTGTGGAGGAGACTGTGGAGGAGACTGTGGAGGAGACTGTGGAGGAGACTGTGGAGGAGACTGTGGAGGAGACTGTGGAGGAGACTGTGGAGGAGACTGTGGAGGGGACTGTGGAGGAGACTGTGGAGGAGACTGTGGAGGAGACTGTGGAGGAGACTGTGGAGGAGACTGTGGAGGAGACTGTGGAGGGGACTGTGGAGGAGACTGTGGAGGAGACTGTGGAGGGGACTGTGGAGGAGACTGTGGAGGAGACTGTGGAGGAGACTGTGGAGGAGACTGTGGAGGAGACTGTGGAGGGGACTGTGGAGGGGACTGTGGAGGGGACTGTGGAGGGGACTGTGGAGGGGACTGTGGAGGAGACTGTGGAGGGGACTGTGGAGGAGACTGTGGAGGAGACTGTGGAGGGGACTGTGAAGGAGACTGTGGAGGAGACTGTGGAGGAGACTGTGGAGGAGACTGTGGAGGAGACTGTGGAGGAGACTGTGGAGGAGACTGTGGAGGAGACTGTGGAGGAGACTGTGGAGGAGACTGTGGAGGAGACTGTGGAGGAGACTGTGGAGGGGACTGTGAAGGAGACTGTGGAGGAGACTGTGGAGGAGACTGTGGAGGGGACTGTGGAGGAGACTGTGGAGGGGACTGTGGAGGAGACTGTGGAGGAGACTGTGGAGGAGACTGTGGAGGAGACTGTGGAGGAGACTGTGGAGGAGACTGTGGAGGGGACTGTGGAGGGGACTGTGGAGGGGACTGTGGAGGAGACTGTGGAGGGGACTGTGGAGGGGACTGTGGAGGGGACTGTGGAGGAGACTGTGGAGGAGACTGTGGAGGAGACTGTGGAGGGGACTGTGGAGGAGACTGTGGAGGGGACTGTGAAGGAGACTGTGGAGGAGACTGTGGAGGGGACTGTGGAGGAGACTGTGGAGGAGACTGTGGAGGAGACTGTGGAGGAGACTGTGGAGGAGACTGTGGAGGAGACTGTGGAGGAGACTGTGGAGGAGACTGTGGAGGAGACTGTGGAGGAGACTGTGGAGGAGACTGTGGAGGGGACTGTGGAGGGGACTGTGGAGGGGACTGTGGAGGGGACTGTGGAGGAGACTGTGGAGGAGACTGTGGAGGAGACTGTGGAGGGGACTGTGGAGGAGACTGTGGAGGAGACTGTGGAGGAGACTGTGGAGGAGACTGTGGAGGAGACTGTGGAGGAGACTGTGGAGGAGACTGTGGAGGAGACTGTGGAGGAGACTGTGGAGGAGACTGTGGAGGAGACTGTGGAGGAGACTGTGGAGGAGACTGTGGAGGAGACTGTGGAGGGGACTGTGGAGGGGACTGTGAAGGAGACTGTGGAGGAGACTGTGGAGGGGACTGTGGAGGGGACTGTGGAGGGGACTGTGGAGGAGACTGTGGAGGAGACTGTGGAGGGGACTGTGGAGGGGACTGTGGAGGAGACTGTGGAGGAGACTGTGGAGGAGACTGTGGAGGAGACTGTGGAGGAGACTGTGGAGGAGACTGTGGAGGAGACTGTGGAGGAGGCGTTCAACAACAAAACAATCCAACAAACGAGTTTCTGAAATAGATTTTTTTGAAGTAAATCTTTGTGTTTGACACATTCTTCTTAGCTATGTTGCTAAGGTCATATTGAATAATTTACTCTTTACAGTCACTGTATGATCAGGCTTAATGAACAAAAGGATTAAGCTTTTTAAACTCTACACAACAGACATGATATTATAAAGTCTAGCCTAGGTTCTCAGATACTGTGATTTCCTTTTCATAACCCTGAATTCACCATTAGCTACTCACCTGAACAGGTTATGATGCTGTATATGGTATCAATGTAATCCTTGATCATTCAAACATAGGATCGTTTCTGTGTTATCATGTTTGATTCAGGAGATATGATACAAAATAAATAATTTGGCGGGAAGAAAAATGGCCGCCATGAGGCGTTTTTGCGATGGCTCCATTTCTGAAAATGTCCAGGGCCGCAAACGGTACATGTGGACCAAGATTCATGCTTTTATGAAAAAGTGAACATATCACCTTAAATTGCACACATCACCTGGAGTATAAAGGAACTAAAGGTCACTCAGAGTAAAAGTGTGTTCGTACCATTTCCGGGTCGTCTTCCTCCACATCGATGGGCTTGCCGTCCTTCTTCAGCTGCTTCTTCTTCTGGCTCATCTGAGACACACACACACAGGGGATGGTGAAGCGTGACTAACACACACTGACTGAGCTCTCGAGTCTCGAGTGTTTCTCACCATATGCTCCACGTACTCCTTCCCCGCATGGACCACGTCTAGCGCTTTCTTCTTCTGATCGGGTTCCAGCAGCATCTTATAGGCCTTATCCACCGCTGAACACACACACACACACACACACGCACACACACACACACTGCTCATCAAACACACGGAGACTCCAGGCATCATCAGATCATCATGTCTGTGGTTTACCTTCAAACGCCAGCTGAGCTCGATCCACATTATCCTGGTTCTTATCCGGGTGCACCAGGATAGACAACTGAGGACACACACACACACACACACAGAGTCAGAGTATGTGTGAGTAGGGGCGCACGATTCAGAAAATGTCACGATTCGATACCGATTTTTTGTTTCAAGACTCGATTCAAAAACGATTCTCGATTCAAAAAACGGTTTGCAGTATATAAATGTAGTTTACTTTGTCCTATGTGATTGATTGCAGTAGACATAATTTAAAAGAAAAGAAATACAACAAATTAAATGTAGTTTGATATTACTTTATGTCTTCATACAAAAATAATAACTTTTGCAACTAAAAAGTGCAAAGTGCCAAGCTTTGGCCAGCTTTCAAATACATTTAATTCAAGTTTAAAATAAAACTTAAATAAAAAGCTTTTACATTTAGCGTTAAAGTGCTGTAGTCAGATCAAACAAACAATCATGCTAAATGTGGTGTAAGGAGTACTTCAGCAGGTTGGCTGTTGAAATGTGAACTCGACTGGGCACATTGAACTTCCTAAAAATATATACTAATGTCATAGAACCCTTGCGAAAATATTTTAAATAGATTTTAAAAAGCCACCGCTACTGGTAACATCTATGGTTAGATTGATTTGTTTAGATCCAGTGAAGTCGTTCATAGGCGTAATTTGCGGGTATCTCCAGCTAACTAGCAGAGCATTCATTTAGTTCGCAATTAAATAAGAGATCTGTTGTTTTTGAAATCCAGCTGCGCGCTCGTTGCCGCTGCTATCAGTGTCATGGACGCAGTGTTCTCTGTGGCTCGCGCAGTCTTCACTCGGATTGAATCGGAGATTGAATCGCGATTCAAATGTGAATCGATATTTTTGCACACCCCTATGTGTTAGTCTGTGTGTGAATGTGAGAGAGTGAGACTGTGTGTGTGTGTCTGAGTGTGTGTGTGTGTGTCTGAGTGTGTGTGTGAGAGAGAGAGTCAGACTGTGTGTGTGTGAGTGTGTGTGAGAGAGAGAGAGAGAGAGAGTCAGACTGTGTGTGTGTGTGTGTGTGTGTGTGAAAGAGAGAGTGTATGTGTGTGTGTGTGTTTGTGTTTCATCTTCAACCCCGAGCTGTACGAGAACATTGCAGAGTGGATAGTGGCAAGTGTTTCTGTGTTTCTGTGTGTGTGTGAGAGAGAGAGAGAGAGAGAGAGAGAGAGAGAGAGAGAGAGAGAGAGAGAGAGAGAGAGACTGTGTGTGTGTGTGTGTGTGTGTGTGTGAGAGAGAGAGAGAGAGAGAGAGAGAGAGAGACTGTGTGTGTGTGTGTGTGTGTGAAAGAGAGAGTGTATGCGTGTGTGAGTGAGTGTGAGACTGTGTGTGTGTGTGTGTGTGTGTGTGTGAAAGAGAGAGAGTGTGTGTGAGTGAGTGTGTGTGTGTGTGTGTGTGTGTGTGAGAGAGAGTGAGACTGTGTGCGTGTGTGTGTGTGAGAGTGTGTGTGAGTGTGTGTGTGTGTGTGAGAGAGAGAGAGAGAGTGAGACTGTGTTTGTGAGAGTGTGTGTCTGAGTGTGTGTGTGTGTGTGTGTGTGTGTGTGTGTTGTACCTGTCGGAAGCGTTTCTTCAGCTCCTCGTCTGTGGCCTCGGGGTCGATCTGAAGCACCTGCACAA
Organism: Tiaroga cobitis; assembly: GCA_030578255.1. Lineage (NCBI taxonomy): Eukaryota > Metazoa > Chordata > Actinopteri > Cypriniformes > Leuciscidae > Tiaroga > Tiaroga cobitis. The sequence goes on along the minus strand of CM060609.1, from coordinate 44,677,117 downwards.
ATAAACACTCAATCAATCCCATGATCCTCCTCTGTGACTGAGATTCGTCATGATGATGATGAGCGTCACATGATGTCACATGATTAGCGTCACATGATGACGTCAGTGAGACTCGCCTCAAACGGGTTGAGATTGAAGTATGAAGCTCCGGGTCGCAGTAACCTCTCGATCTGCTGTTTAGAGGTGAGGACCGAGTCTCTCTTCTCGATCTGCTTCACCTGCACACACACACACACACACACACACACACAGATCATCATCATCATCATCATCATAACATGACATCACAACACACATCATCATCATCCTCGCATCATGACATCACATTACATTATCATCATCATAATAATAATTACATAATCCTCACATCATCATAACATCACCAGGTTTTTTGTTGCACGAGTGTCTTGTGCTCACCAAAGCCGAATTTATTTGCACAAAATACAGTAAAACAGTGTAATATTACTCCAGTGTAAATCAGCTGTTCTCTATGTGAATATACAGTAAAGTGTAATTTATTCCTGTGATCAAAGCTGAATTTCCAGCATCATTACTCCAGTCTTCAGTGTCACATGATCCTTCAGAAATCACTCTAATATGAGGATCTGATGCTCAAGAAACAGTTATGATTATTATCAGTGTTGAAAACAGTTGTGCTTTTGCCCTGTGAACTTATCTGGAAAAACATTCATTCATTACTGTGATTATCTGAGGTAAATGTGATTAACTGCCATGAAAATGAAATCACAGTGCATAAACAATCTTTATTAAACACACAATCACTAAACTAAAGCAGAGCGTTATGAATGATCACAGAAGAATGATCCGAGTATTGATTATGGCTCATAATCGGCGGATGTTGTGAATGATAGTGTTGTCTAGATAGGGTTTTACACACATACACACCCCCTCACACAAACACACCGTGTGTGTGGGACTCGCCGCCGCACATCTGTATGTTTAACTCGTTCTGTTCATGAATGTGTGTGTAAACTAAGTGTGTATTATTTTCTCAGTCTCACCTCTGTGTAAAAGGTATTAAAGGCTTCTTCGCCGCTGCCGCCCGCCGCCATCTTGCTTCTGTGACGTCAGCGGATATCGCGTCACTCACAAAATAAAAGTCCTCGGCCCGCATGACACACGCTGAACATATCAAATTGTCATTCATTTCACAACTGGAGCACAGAATATATTAGAGCAGTGGTTCTCAACCCTGGTCCTGGGGACCCACAGCTCTGCACATTTTGTATGTCTCTCTCATTTAACACAACACCAGCTCGTTGGGAAAGAGCTCTATGAACTGAACTGGCTGTGTCAAATAAAGGAGACATATAAAATGTGCAGAGTAGTGGGTCCCAGGACCAGGATTGAGAACCACTGTATTAGAGGATTTGTGAAAGCTCTGGTTTCTTTTCCGAACAGAAATGAAAAGGAATCATCTTTAAGAATCAGAATAATCTTTAACTGGTTACTGGTCAAACACACACATATTTTCCGAATAAAATGAAGCTGAAACAGCAGTTTATTTCCACTGAGGTCAATAAAGCGTTAATATTAATATAGATAATATGAATATATAAAAACTAGAATGTTGATTAAACCCTGAGCTCGTGTATTTGATCCACATTCAGACTGAGTGAATGAAGCCCAGAAATAAGAATAAATTTAATTAAAGATTATAATTAAAGATGAATGGTTATTGGACAGAAATATTCAACATTTGAATCAACACTAGTGTATGATATTATAACATATCTCCTGTCCTGGGAATAAATCAATTACATTTCCAATAGTAAAACTATTATTCAATTGATAATTGAAACTGCATGTTTTAGAGATTGGCGATGCTGTAATAGTTTTGCGAGATGATTTGAGTTTTAATTGTAGGAAATTAATTTGTGATAATTCAGTTTCGAAAAGTTAAAATGCTAATTCTTAATTTCTACTAGCAAAAATCTCTCTCTCTCCCTCTCTCTCTCTCTCTCACACACACACAAACGCGCGCGCACAGAGATTTTCTCAAACACACACACACACACACACACACACACACATGCTTCTCTTTGACCAGAGCAGTTTTAGAGTGAAGAATAACAGGTAAATTTCTCTCTGTTTATGATCATGTCAGGAATATGTGGATATATATATATATGGAATATGGGAATATGATTGTGTTGTTCTCTTTCATCATCTCATTTCGAGATCCACCTATGGGAAGGGCATCCGTACCTGACCTCTGCAGAAGCATCCAATTGCACCAAGTCTGGCTAACAGACAGAAGCGCGCAGCCACTGCCAGGTAAGGCCACACCCCCTTACCTACGGGCATATTCAGGAGGACATATCGCCAGATCAGCCTCCGCCAGACGTGAGTGACAGTCGTTTCTTCAGCCTATCCGCTGTGTTTTTTGCATCCGGAGCCGCCCGAGCTCTCGCTGTCCTTCACCTGCTCCTCCTTACATGGCTGCCCGCCACGGATTGTTCCGAGTTCTTCACCGCTGGCCCACCCATGGCTATGTGACCGTCTAAACAGCCGCTTCCCCCGGGGAACAGCCTATCACGACGAGCCTGCCCGGCCGCGTGTGGTGCTCTCATCGCCGCTGAGGACCCTCTCGTCCTGCGCGGTCTGCTTGGGCTTAAGACGCTCAAGAAGCTTTGGAGAACCCGGAGAATTGCGGTCATTGTAATTGCTGCCATGTAGTTTTTACTTAGCCGGCCTTTAGTTGCACGACCCACCGCGCCGTGCTCGGCCTTTCTGACTCGGAGGGGAGACACGGTGATGATGACGCGCTACCGGGGGACTCCCGGAGCACCACCTCTCTAAAATATTTGAGCTGACATCAGCCCAATCCGCATTCCCTGAAGAGGACATCTTCGCGGGAAAACCCCACTCTCGTTGACGAACCGGTCGGTTCCGGCGACGGGGATGACGCGGTCCTTTTAGCGTTCCCTAGGCTAGCGCTCACGCGGCTTTGCCTCAGTCCATCCTCCTGGAAGTGTGTGAGCGAGCAGCCGTTCGCCTCAACATCGTGTGGCCAGCTCCACAGAGCTCCAACGACCAGGATAGGAATATTTACGACTGGTAGCGCTGGGACCACCGCCCAGTCTGAGGCGGCTGGAGCGTCCCGCTAGACTGTTAACACGGTCTCGCGGGCCTTGATGTGTTACAATTACGTGTAGAGGCCTTCAATTTATGCCTTCCTAGGAAGGCGGCCCTGAACGCAAGCGGCCTGCCTGTTGTTCGACCATTGGGAGTAACATTACACAGGGTCTCCCACCGACGGTCGGTTAATCCCGTCTCGTGGCTGCCCAGCCCGTGTGTTTAGTGGACGTTGTGTGTGTGTGTGCCAGGGCTGTTTCCACACGATCCCTATATGGCTGAAGGTGGCAAGTGTTCGAAGGGTGGTATGATGGGCGTGGTCTCACATCTTATCAGTGCTCGGTGCCTGATATTTTGTGTTTCCTGCAAGACCTCATGGAAAGAGGCAGGTCCTTTTCCACTATTAAGGTCTACCTGGCTGTGTTTTCAGCCTGTCATGTGGGTTTTGAGGGCTCCACCGTCAGGCAGCACTCTCTAACCCGCAGTTTTATGAAGGGTGCACGCCGCTCTTTGCCGGTCATCA